>JADLZK010009358.1:0-69901 GCA_015847255.1 Hyparrhenia diplandra | reverse complement strand
TGAATAGGAAGTCTCAAGTCACGAGAGCATAGTGACATTAGAGCAAGTACTATAATGAGCTTACTAGTCGGCTCATATCTACGTGGAGGAGACAGGAAGAGAGAGAAGAAAATAGGCGTCTCACGACGACCATTACTTGCGGCGACTACGCCATGCACTTGATGCAATTGGCTCGCGCATGCGGCTATGCCTTAAATAATAGCGGGCTCCACCACCATCTGTGGCCGGCAGTCGGCGAGTAGCCTACGAAACTATTAAACCTGTTCTTAGGGAAGTGAACCTCCTCAGCAGTTTCCAATTAGCTGTGTGCTTCATTCTCTTCTCTGTGGCGGGAAACACTAGGCGAATAATGAATCCGTATGCTTTAATTCCGTCCCATACTAGTTTTCTAGGCTTTGCTTAGTCCCGTACTTAGTAATTTAATTTCATGCCGAGGTTTCGACACACGTCATCTCTACATTTTTTGAAAGCTTATATGTAGTATATATATGATGCCAAAAACTTCTCACTCTATAGCTCATCCGCCATCGATCGGCTCACTCAGCTCCACCTTAGCTTCTTGCAACGCGTAGTATCTACTTCCATCAAACAGCTAGCAACTAATGGAGTCTAAGAAGAGTCTCTCTCTGCAGCCGCCGCCGTGGTGCTCCTACTTGTCATCCTCACCGCAGGTACACGCACAATCTAGTATATGTATATACTATAACATGTCTCATATTCCTTTTGCTGGCTGATCATAACCTACGGAGATATGACCGATGCATGTAGTGTCATCGGAGACTTCTGGTTCTGGTTGCACCCAGCACCTGAGTGGCACTTTTGGCGGGGTGTGCTGGCCATTATTCAGTGACGACAACTGCGTCAGAACATGCATAGCCGAAAGCAGCGACAACGTTTACGGCAACTGTGCCGTTTTTCAGTGCTGGTGCTATCCCCATTGTCAATGAGATTGTTGTGCTGCACCGAGCACTTGATACATGATCCATGCATGCCCAGTGTTCCTTATATATATTTGTGACAAATAAAATTATTGTGGACTTACATACCTAGTGATCCATGCATGCCTAGTGTTCCTTATATATTTGTTACAATTCACCCAAGCAAGTGAGTTGACATGTTTCGCGACAAGATATTCGAATTTTGATGTCCGCCATGGATGAGGCCTCAAGTTAGACTCACAAGCATGTATATCATTTTTTTTCAATCATTTAGATCCATTATTCGAATGACTTGTAGTTCAAATTTGAGTTTTGAAAAGAAATTCAAATAATACATGAAAATTCATGAAATATAGTAAAAAGTTCAAAAAAATTTACAAACTTGAACATGAAGCTCTATGTAATCGTAGCTAATTAAGCTACTGAAAAAATTTGTGATGCCAAAATAAAAAAAAAAATATTTGTTGTGAGTTTGGTTACCCGGCTCTCGGAATGAAAAATTTTGCCGAGCACCGGTAGTAGCCTCTCGGCTGTGGGACACGTGGTGCCGATTTTTTTTTGTGCAAAAAAGGCACATTTTCTCGTGCCGAGCTCCTTGAGCTGCCCTCGGCAAAGAGCGCATCCTTTGTTGAGTGGCGGGGCGCCTAGCCCTCGGCAAAAGTAAACAAAGATCGACGACGTTACGTTGGGCATCCTCTCCCGAGGACCAAGGCTTCACCGACGGCTTCCTCCTCGGAAAGAATAGTTTTGCTTTGAGGGTAGGTGCGCTCGAGAACCGTGCTTCGGCGAAGGTCACTTTGCCAAGGGCTTTACTTTGAGCGAGGCCATCGGCAATGTCGACTTTGTCGAGCACTCGTTTTTGGGTGCTCGGCAAACCATCGCACCGTCGGGCTTTGCCCAATTCACTAGTAGAAATATGATCATCCATGACGATTTGCTCGTGGCGTTGCACACTTTGGTCACGAAGGATATGTCTTCAATGACGAAATGTCTATTTTGGTCATAAGTGTGCGGTGATGAAGTTTTAGCTTGAATATTTGTGACGCGATACTAAAAATAAGGTCACGTAACACTTAAAAGAGGTCGCCATAGATTATGTTTTGGTATGTCGCCTTTATAATGATGAAACATAGTCGTCATATAGCAAAAAGAAGCACACGGGCGGTTTGAATACTAGACCTCTAGTATAAGTGGCTAGTGCCTTAACCACTTGGGACAAGTATCCGTTTGTGTTCTAATGGGGTGCTCTACTTTTTATATATTAATTTAAAAGTAATAAATCGTGTAAAACAAACACTATTGAAAAAAAAAATGTGGGACATGAGGATCGAACCTAGGACCTTTGGAACAAAATGTGGCACCTTAACCACAAGGAGGTTTTTAATTATTTTATCAATTTAACATTTTATTCCTCATTTATCCGTAACAAAGAAAAATAAAAAAAATGTCTCACATATGGATTGAACCCTAGACCTTTCGGTCTACAATGTGATGTCCTACCACTAGACTATTGATACTTTTGTGTTACTTTTTGCCTATTTGGCCAATTTAATATTGTATTGCTCATTTTACCAGGAAGAAAGAAAATAGCAAAAAATTGTCACATGCAAGGATCGAACTTGAGACCTCCAAGTCCATGAAGTTTGGTCGTACCACCAAGCCATTCCACCTTTTATGATTCTAGTAGTTATCTTTTCCTCTTTAAGGTTATTCACGTACATGTTCAAGTATGAAATCCCAGAATTGAGCATACGTGGAAAATCAAGAACATGTATACAATTTTTTTTTCTTTTTAATCTCTAACTAAAACTTGTAACTAGTCTTTTTCCCACATTTTAAGTCCAAATTTGGTGATTTTTTTTTCCCCTACATTTTTCTAAAATCATGTTCAATCAAATAATTGTGTTCACTTCAAATCATCCCATATAGAGTTTATGAAACTCTATGAGAGACTAGTGATTTTAGTACTACACTTTCCTAACACTTTCTCGATACAAAAATGACCTAAATAACAAATGTAGATCTCCATGAGTTATGAATTTTTGGTATTCATGACTTTTCAAATTAAGGGCGTCTAGGGCTTCAAAACTTCGTTCGGAGAGGTAAAAAATTCAAAATTCGAATTTTAAGGCTTAAAAAATTCAAAAAATGAAAAGTTGACTCGAATACCAAATGTAGATTTTGAAGAGCTCCACAAAACATGTATTCATGACTTTTTGATTTGGAACCATTTAGGGCTTCAAAAACTACCCCTCGGCCGCCATTTTAAAATAATGAAAGTTTGACTTGGTCAAACCATGGTCAAACGGAGCACAAAATGACCTCTACTGAAAAACGTTTGAATACATGGATGTTAGAACTCATCAAGATCTACATTCTATATATAGGTCATTTTTTTGCATTTGAGGAAGTGTTAGGAAACACTAGTCGCAAAACTATATATCTCACAAAGAGTTTATGAAACTCGTGGAGAGACTAGTGGTTTTTTGAACTACCCTTTTCGAACTCTTTCTCGAATGCAAAAATGACCTAAATAACGAATGTAGATCTCGATGAGTTATGAATTTTTGGTATTAATGACTTTTCAAATTAAGGCCGCCTAAGGCCTCGAAAACTCGTCTGGAGCCATAAAAATTCAAAATTTAAAATTCGAGGCGTCAAAACTTGAAAATATAAAAAGTTGACTCTAATACCAAATGTAGATCTTGAAGAGCTCTACAAAACACGTATTCATGACTTTTCGGTTTGAAGCCGGTAGTGTTTCAAAAACTGGCTCGAATCGTCATTTTTAAAATAACCAAAAAGATTGACTTGGTCAAACCATGGTCAAACGGAACACCGAATGACCTCTACTGAAAAACTTTTTGAATACAAGGATGTTAGAACTCATCAAGATCTACATTCTATATATAGGTTATTTTTTATTTTGAGAAAGTGTTAGGAAACGCTAGTCATAAAACCATATATCTCACAAAGAGTTTATGAAACTCTAGGAGACTAGTGGTTTTCGAACTACACTTTCCAAACAATTTCTCATATGCAAAAATGACCTAAATAACGAATGTAAATCTCGATGAGTTATTAATTTTTGGTACTCATGACTTTTCAAATCAAGGTCGCCTCTAGGGCCTCAAAACTCATCCAAGACGTAAAAATTGAAAATTCAAAATTCAAGGCGTCAAAACTTCAAAAAAAAAAAAGTTGACCCTAATACCAAATGTAGATCTTGATGAGTTGTACAATTTTGTTGTTGCTCACTTTTTCATTTGAAATGATTTGTTGCTCCAAAAATTGTGTAAATCAAAATAAAATAGAAATTAATAAATAATAAACAATGACAAAAATTGAGGTAAACTAGCTCTGCACAACTTATGGCCCAAGGCCTAGCAGGCTCATCTCATTCTTCACCGTTGGATCGATCAGATCGATGGTGGAGATGAAAACTGAGTCAAATTTTTGATAGAGCGCAAATACAACAGGCACGGCGCGCGGGCTGAAATTTTATATTGCAGGGGCGGGCTGGCTGAAATATTTCACCCGTGACTTATTCTTGTCATCCCCAAATCTCTCTCTCTTCCCTCAGATTCAGATCCACTCTTCTCCTACCCTAGAGCCCCAGGCAGGCACACGAACGCCGCCTCCACCCTCCATGGCCCCCGCCGCCCGGCTTCTCCGCAGGCATCGCCGCACCCACAGCCGCCACACTGCGCATCCCCGTCGCCTCCGCTACTCCATCCCATTCAGACCAAGGTCCCGAACGCGCGCCCAATTGCTCTACATGGTGAGCCGCGGCGGCGGCGGGCGGCGCGCACGGGCGCAGCACCACGGCTCCGGCCCAGTTCGCCGTCAAGATCCTGGACCGCGCCCACGCCCACATATGCCGCGATATCGCCACACTCGCTCGCCCACCCAGCGTCGTCCGCCTCGACGAGGTCCGTCCATCCGTGCCTAACGTATGGTATGCAACCGTCAATCAGGTAGATACGTGCACACCACCATCCAATTTTCCACAGACCACTGCTCATGGTTGCGCTTACGCACAGCTGCCTTCCATGGCCCCTGCACCAGTAGCATCCCTCCACGGATTTGTATTGTAACGCATGTGTATTTCAGTATTTGGATATGATTCTTATATAAATTGCTAGCTGGAATTGGTTACAACAACTTCTTAAACCTCAGGATGAAGGTATATGTCTTACATTTTTGCCATCAGCACGAAGGGACACGTACAGCTACTTAAAACCAATTTTAGTCACCCAATTTTTCCATAACTTCTGGCCTGAAACATAAGGATATAGGAAATAATTACTGAAATCCTTTATACCATTTTTTTGCTATCTCCATAACATTCTTCCCTTCACCATTTATTTGTACTATAAATCTATAACATAGAACCAATATCTATGCCAGAGTGCGATTGTTACATTCTTCCCTTCCAATCAGTATTCTTATGGTTTTGATTTTATAGCTGTAGTATATGCTTCGTAAAAAGTTTCTGAACTTAAATAACATGTTGCAACTTGTAACAAAACATTCAGTCCCTTTAAGTTTTCCAGTGTGAAGGAAAATTCCTGTAGTTAGTAGTGCACTGATATGTCCTTGCAGCCACTGTATTCCAATAGCACCACTATTAGTACTCTATACTATAAACAATCACTATGTGTTTCTTTTCTAATTATGCCTTTGTTTAATAATAGTTACAAGAGACCATTTGTATATATTAACTGAAATAAAGACAATTTATTCTTAGCCCTATTTAAGTTTATGCCATTAAATTTAACGGAACCTGCTTGTTCAGAAAAAAATTGTTTCTGATTATGTTACATGGCCTACCAGGGATAACAAGTCTGGGGCTCCAGCTAGTAACTTTGGAAGCAAGACACTCCCTTCTTTGGTAAGTACGAGACACATCTATGTAGTTAGTTTATTCAAGATTTTGGTTTATGACTAACCACAGCTTGATATGTGATCTAGTAACACTGGAAAGACACTTTTAGAAATCTCATTATTTGATACACATTTTTTGGTACATGGTTTAAGTCTCAGGGTGTAGCACGGAGTGAAGTTTCATTTCCAAATTGTTCACAGAACGTTTATCCAAAGTCAGTAAGCTATACTTTGTGTCCATCTTTTTCTTCTAACTTTATCTGTACAGCTTCCATGAACTTGTTAATTGTTTGTGAATCTATTGTTAATTTAGCACCTTATTAGCGGTTGTTTATTCTTAGTAGCTATAGGTTAACTAAACAACTAGTTAATTGCTTATCAATTTTACCACCTAGTTAATTGCTATATTTGAACTTAGTGGCTATATGTTCTCAGCACTATATATATGTTCTTAGCACCAAATTTTAATATTTCTTATGAATCTACCTTTTTCGTTAGCAGCATCAACACCTAGTTTGGAAACAATATTTCATCCTGTTGTAGGAATTTCAGTTAGCAGTCCCGTTTATGAAATTTTGCGCTCCAATTCTATCCTTGGTCGATCTGTATTCACTTGTGGCACTTCACTATGTCTGGAGTCCAAGCATGTTTAGTAGCGATGTGTATGTTACAGTTCAATGTGTTTTTTGCAGTTCAAGCCATGTCTAATAATTTAATAGTGCAAGTTATGTTAGTAGCTATCTAAGTATCTTACTAGTGATAGTAATTTTAATTTTAGTTAGCATTTGCAGTTCTAGACTTATGTTTGCAGTTTGGCAGCAACAAATGCAAAGATTACATGCAGCATGCTGCCATGCGCCAACTAAAAGTAAAGACTAGTATCTTCCTTTACCTGTTAATAACTTAAACTATAATGTTTGATCTTGATTTCTGTTTATAAGAGGCGCTGATCTATATTGAGACCATTATGAATGAATCTTTTTTTCTGCTTTATTCCTGATTCACCTTCTTTTGGGCTGATATGACTGTTGTTTATAGTTGCTTGTAGCTAGTAGATGCAGTAGTTATTTTGTTGTAGAATTAATTCGAATGCAGCAGTATGCTTCTAATTTTTGACACCATGTGGTACAATACCTCACCCACTTTATTAAAGCTTATTGGAACATATATTCCCTTTTTAAAAATGCAATATACATAACCGTTGGCATTGGACTTCCTGATTCTTCATGTTTTAACTATTATAGGTTGCTGCTTTGTGGTGTACTGAATCAATCATTTATGCCTTGTGGTAAGCATAAGTTCCGTAGGATTGTATTTCAGTTTGATATGATGTTCTTGACCTATTGTTTTGTACAAAAGTTTTCTTTTTATGTCTTGGAAAAGCAATACCTTTCTCTGCAACATTAAGATAGTTGGAAAAACAACGTGTAACATTTTTCTTATGTGACATGCACTTTGATCATTATATGCATTGAAATTAATTTATAAAGCGGAGGACTGAACCTTTATTGCTTTATTTTTTGCAGGGATAAAGAGCCGCAACTACCCTCCTCGATGGTTACATAGTCAAGCAGTGCCATGATACAAGTTATCGTTAGAAGCCCATAATTCTTAGTGTATGTATATGGGTACATACTTGGGGTGTAATAGATGTTTTTACGTCTTTGGAATGAGTACAATTTTTTAGTATTTGTTCTTATGTGTGCTTTGAACTGAGCTTTATGCTCTAGTGGTGGTGCTGTTACCTTGAGTTGTATGCTTTCTTGAATATGGAATTATGTGGTCTTTCTACTATCAATTGCAACTATATTGCTTACCTGATTTTGTGTGACCAAATTATGGTGTATTTGTTGACGATTACGACATTTCATCTGTGACCAACAATTTAGAGTCTTTGTTGACGATTTTGTGACTACAACTGTGACCAAAATTACGGGCCATGTGGCGGTCGTAATTGGTCCACGTGGGGCTACGAAAAACAAGCGACAAAGCCGCCACGCCAATCTGTCATGTCATGCGCCCACGTCGGCATGCACAAACGCCGTTAATCGGCACCGTGAAGTCGCCTGGCGGGCGGAGGATTTTGACGAAAAATATGGGCATAGCCATGACCAAAGCCAAAGGTCATAGAAGGAGAGCATTTACGTGGACCGTAAACGTTTGGTCATGGATTGGAAGCACATCATCGTGACTAAAATTGTCACTTCGTCCACGCATTTCCAAATGTGACGCGACCTCGATGACGATGTCGGTTTAGTCACAAAATCGTCCGCGGATGTATTTGGGTGACGAATTTAGCACCTTCGCTGACAAATGACAAACGTCATCAATGAGCACATCTCTAGTAGTGATTTACTGCAGTGACTTTTGCCGTCATGCGTCTCCCCGAGCTAAATCCCTCGTGTGAGCCCATGAATCGGCTTGCCCTTTGTGCCGCCACGAGCTTCGCTCACTGTAACACCTCTCGTGTTAATCCACTAAAATTTTGCCATGTCATCATGATCATCGCAAAGCATGCATGTTTAGGAAAATTTGAAATGCATTAAATTAAAATAAGTTTATATTTTAGAGAATTGTTTGTGCTTAAGAATTTTAGAGTGTTTTAATTTTAAATTTATGTTTTTGATCCTAGTGTGTTGTTGTGTGATGGTTTGATAGTTATAGGTTGGGAATCAAATTTGAATCAAATTCAAGTTTGAATTGAACTTCTCAAAACCCTAATTTCTATTCCCTCTTTTACCCCCCTTTTTTATTTCAAAATCTAAGCAAAATTTGATAAAACTTCCAAAAGCTAGTTTGTAGATCTTGTTGAGATGAACAAAAGATATGTACAAAGTTTTTTCAAGTTTCTACATAATTTTAAAAGTAATTTTGAATTCAAATTTCTTACTTTTTGACCCCATTTCAAAAAGTCCAATTTCGAGGCTGAATTTGAAAATGTTCCAATTATGAAATTTGTAGATCTTGAAATTTTGAGCAAACTTTGTTTTTGGAGATTTTCGAGTTTAGTTCAAATTTTGAGAGTAATTTGACAAATTCAAAGTTAGGGTTTCTCGCTACGCTGCTTGCTTGGCGCTTTCGAGGAATCGGTGGGTGCCTCGGTGCCTGAAATAAAGAATTTATAAGCCGTGTGCCCCCTCCCTCAATGGCGTAGCGCAAAGATGGACACGGACGGCCTTGGCCGGTTTATCCTGGTTCAGCCAACGGGGCCCTACGCCGGCCGGGGGGTGTCCTGCTCGTGTTACCTCGCTCAAAAGTGAGCCTGTAGTAGGGGTTCTGAGGCGGCATGGGGGGAGACGCGGGTCTCAAGCCCCCCACGATCGTGGTTATGGTGGTGGTGGTGTGCGGTTTCCTCCGTGTGAACCGGAGTTGAGTCGAAAAAGATCGAATCTCCCTCTAATGAGGCATTACTCCCCCCTTTTATAGGAGAAGGAGAGAGATAATGTTTATACGGTGGACGCCTAGGTGGCTAATTCAGGTACCGCAGGTTGCATGTCTTGTTCTTAGGGGTTGGTCAAGCTTGGATGTTGCTTGACGAAGACACGCGTCCCGGATCCGATGGTGGACGTCTGCCGCCCCGGGCGCGCCCCCGGGGGTCCCGTGAGGCGTCCCTCACAATCCGCATGGCGGGGCCGGTCGAGGTCGGCTATGCGTGTCAAGTGCCGAAGTCGGCCCAACGTGGGGTTTTGACGGTGCTGCAGGGGAAATGAAACGGTGTCATCACGGTTTCCGTGCGGGAGTGGCGTATCGTCATCGGTTGACTTTGTGTCCCATCGGTCGGATTGGGGAGGCGATTCGGCGGTTCGATTTGGCGGGTGTTAATGTCGATGGCATTCGGTGCCTACTTTGCCGTAACGCGTGAATGCGTGGTTTCCCTTCCTCCCCGACGGAACCTCACGCCCGAGGGTCGGCGACCCTAGGCAGGGCTAGTTGGGCTGCCTCACCCGAGGATGGAGAGCTGGTCTCCCTCGGGCGAGGCGGAGTTTTTTTCGCCCGAGGGTGGTGAGCTAGGCCACCCTCGGACGAAGCGGAGATTTCTCAGGGGCTCGGTGAGCTAGGCCGGCCTCGGACCCAAACGGAGATGCGTGTGGTCCGAGCCATGGTTTAGGCTGGCCATCGGCGTGGAACGTCATGGTTCGTTGTTTTGTAGGGTCCTTGACCTTGTCCCGTGGCGTAATAAGCTCTTTGCGTCGTGATGACTCCATTTGGGCGCTTTGTGGGCGTCCAGGTAGGCGATTTCGTCGTCATGTGGCGTCGTGGCCAATGGCCTGTCCATCGTCCGTCGGGCCGTCCCCTCGTCTTGGGATGATAGCGAGGCTAGGTTTTCTTGGGCCTTGGCGGGCCGGCGATTCTCATAGTTTGGAGAATGTCTCCGGGGCCCAATATTTAGGTCCCCGACGGTAGCCCCAGAGCCCCGGCGAGTGTGGACTTCGCCCGGGGTTCTGCCCGTTCCGTCGCCTTGTTGTTTCTCGGGGTGGTTCGTCTACAAGGGGTGCGTCTTGGCGCACCGTTGGGTGTAACCCAGGGCCTCGAATGGAATGGCGGATTCCTTCGAGGTCTTTTTTATATCTCGCACTTTGGCAAGGCCCGAAACGACTCTTAAATTGCGCTTATTTGTGCGAGTCTGTTCATTTTTGCGTGGGCAGCCCAGGCCGCGCTTATGTGCGCAAAAGTCGACCCGGGACTCCTCGACTTTGATTATCGGCTCCTCCTGGCGTCGCCCTCACGAAGGGAGGGAGGAGGGAGACACGTCACAATGCCCCAGCCAAGGCGAATGTGTCGTTTCTCGGTGAGCGTTATAGCGGGTCTGTTTAAGCGGGGTGCCGTGCCCTTCTTGCGAGCAAGGGTCGTCTATGTGATCGAGGATTCACCCCATGAGAACCTGCGGACCGCTTAGCGGATCGGGGTTTGGGCGGACCAACCCCGAGGGCTGTGGGCCTCCCACGGATGGGACATCTCTATAGCGAAGACCCGCGGGCTTAAACACGTTCGTTAAATCCAGAGCCCTGGGGCCCGGGTATAGGCTGGTTGTGCATTTCCCTCACGTCACGGCTCGGGTTATCCGAGGCGACCGTAAAACCCCTGTGGGCCCGGCAACCTCCGAACGTAGGGTGTGTCGGCGATGAGGCTCGTTTGGTTTCCGCCCGTGGGCGGAACCGTCAACGGGCGACTTTTGCCCCTCGAGGGATCGGGCGCCGCTTTGGATATGGGTGGCCGACGGTTTACCCACGGCCGGGAAGGCGAGGCGTCTGTCGCCACGCGCGAGGTGGCGCGGCTGATTGCGGCGATGGGGACGCGGCCTTCGTCTTCTTGTCGAGGCGGAGATCGAGGGGCTTTCCGTCAAGGTGCATTAATGCGCTGGCGGTTCCACCGCGGCTTGGCCGTTGGATGGCGGTTCGCTCCATCATGGGCCGTCCATTCCGAGAGTCGGTTCGATTGCCCGGCCCGCGGTTTGCCTTTCGCTTCCCTATAAATGTGGGGGTCGCGGCGTGCGGATAGTTGCTCCCTTGCGCCTCGCCATCGCCTTCTTGCCTTCTTCTGCGGCAATCGGGAGATATAGAGATAGTGTGGGAGAGAGATTAAGGGAGAGATTCACTTGCCTCGTGCTGCGTGTGATCGGGGTTGCTAGCGGTTGCCACCCTTCGCCTCCCTTTACCCATGGCGCCGGTCGGGTAGCGGTGACGGCGTGAGGGAGGTGCTCGATGCCGAGCCAGTGGCCGAGGCCGACAAATGACGAGGAGAAACCCGGCGTCTCGTCGATGAAGGGGCTTCTTCGTCCCCGCACCGATGAAGCGCGGCCGAGTGGATTGCTCCGATTGGGCCGAGGAGGAGCCTAACCCTCCTGATGGCTATGTGGTGAGCTTGATGGATCTTCACCGGCGGCGGTATCTTGCCTAAGCGGTTCATTCGGGCGATCCTCCACTACTATGAAATCGAGCTTCATCATCCGCCCCCAAACTCGATCTCCCCAGCCGCCATCTTCGTCACCCTTTGTGAGGGATTCACGGGGATCGAGCCGCATTGCGACCTCTCGGTTATGGTTCTTCAAAGGCGGACCTTACCACCGCCTCGGCCGCCAGGGCCAACCACGAGGGCGCCGCGCGTTGGAGGTGTGCGCTCTCAGTCCTTTCGGAGGCGCATCGAGGCCAACCGAGCTGATGGGTACATCGTATCCAAGCTCACCTCCTCCAACAAGGGGTGGCAAGATCGGTGGTTCTACCTCCGCAACGGCGAGAACGCAGCGCTTCCCGTGTACACCGGGCGTGTCCTCAAGCATCGCCCGCGAAGTGGGCACCGGGTCCCCCTCGGAGGATCATCATCGGTTGGAGGGCCTAAGGCGGCGGTTTCGCGGCTCAGGGAAGGACGTGAATGCCGCGTCGTGGTCGCCGCTTACCATCGGCGTCGGGTGTTGCCGTTGATGGCTCGCCCTTTGCTCATGTGCCGATGACCCCGAGGCCGCCCGGTCTTGGTGCGTGACGGATGTCGCCTTACGCTTTCACCGATGGCCGGCCAAGAGGGTGAGGGATGCGTTGGGGGTCCAACACCCGACACGTATCCCCGAGATCCCCATGCGCCCGACCGAGGGTATATCTCCCAGTAGGTGCTTCTTGACTTCGGTGTCCCCCGTATTGCTTCGGTAGCATTGTCGCCATGGCGCTTCTCACTCTTTCTCCCGGCGAGGGGCCGCTCGATTACCGTGACTCCCCCGCTGTGCCGGCATTGGATGCCATCATCGGGCGGCGATCCAATGTTTCGGAGCGGATTTACGCTGGGCGCCGGCGTTGAAGAAGGAGGAGAGGAAGAAGAGAAACGTGGCTCGCGGGAAGCCGGGCCGGCGGCGGGGGCGGGCGGAGTCACCCCACACCTCGACCACCAGAAGAGGACGAGATCCGAGGAGGACCGTTGCGTGTGAACTCGTCGGATGACGGCGTGGCGGCTCGGATAGACCGAGCCATGGGGCTCCCGACGGTCGGGCTGGTACCCGAGCTCGAGCTCAGCGTCGGGCTCGCTGACGCCCGGTGCGCCAGGGCTCTTCCGGGCCGAACTCTCGGGGACCATTGGCGTGGACCACGTAGGCACCTCGGCGTCACGGTGAGGCCCGGCGGGAGAGTCGACACCTCCCGTCGCGGTACCCCGGGCGCCATGATGATCCGGGGTCGAGTCGGCGCCCCCCGCCCGATCCGACCCGATGGCGTGCGCATTTTAACGTGGGGGAGACGCGCCGGCGAGTCGCGACGCCGAGGTCGCACGCCATCCCAGCCTCGTCAACGCCGAGGCGATCCCTCAAGGGCCGTGGAGCTTCCTTTCGCCTCGCGATCTTGACCTTCTTCTCGGTATATGATTGCTTTGTCCTCGACACGTTCTTGACTTCAGAAACGGAGGCCGCCTCGTTGGCCCCCCCAAGAAGGCCTTGAAGGCTAGCTTTCGGCCTCGGGTGGGGCCCAAGATCAGTCGCCCGCCAAGATATCATGCTGCCTCGTCGAGGTCTTCTCGTGGCGCCGACCCTCGAGCCCCAGAAGGGTCGGACCAGCCGGCCTGCCGAGGCCACCCCCCGAGGTGGTGCAGCCCCTCGTGGCGATGGTGGGTCGGCCATCACCCGACAGGTGGTCGACACGGAGGGCTCGGCCGTGCCCATGACGCCACCTCTGCGTCGGAGCGTATGGCGCCATTCGGAGGTCGTGGCGCCGCCCATCCCGGGAGCCTTCCCTTCGTCCCGAGTTCTCGCAAGAGGAGCTCTTTATGGCGGCGAGACGCCAAAGTCCCTCGGCCAGGCCGACCGCCGATCCGGGGTTCACGAGGGCGCATAACCCCGACTTCCCGCTTACCCACGTGTCCGGTTCGGCAAGCCCTTGGCGAGCGTCGCCTTCGGCCATGACGAGGGCCGGTGCCCGTGGTCGGGCCCGAGGGCCCCCGGACTTCTATCTGTCCTGGGTTCCCTGAATCTGGGAGTTCTTAGGTGGAGGAGATGTATCCTCCCGAAATCGGCTCACACCGGCCCGCCACTGGGTGGCACGCCGGGGCGGCCGCGGTATGGTCGACGACCGCCCGAGGTCCCGGAGTGGAGAACCCACGGCCCGATCGTCGGTGGCCGAGGGGGCTTGCGAGGATCGAGGACGCCATAACCGGCCGACTTGCAGAGGTCGACGCGGTAAGTGTCTTGATGGTTATCCCCCCCCGCCGCATGTCTTCTATGCTTGTGTCTTGATGGGTAATGTCGTCGTTGCACTCTCGGTCGCTTCGCCCGGGAGAAGTCCGAGCTCCTTCGCCGAACGTTCGAACTCGAACGCCCTTGGTCAAACTCGGGTAAAGTTGATCGAGGCCGGAGCGAGACCTCCCGGCTTGCTGCCCTTGCCGAGGAGAGGAGTCCCAACCAACGGACCCTCGGAGGCCGAGCTTGTCAAGGCCGTCCGAGGCCGCAAGATGGCGGCGACATGGCCGGATGAGCCATGATTTTGAAGAGGCTCGGATCCAAATCCCTCCAGCCCCGGGAGGCCCATGACGAGCGGACCGGTCCCGGAGGAGGCGACGAAGCAGCGGAAATGTGCGATGCCTTGAACACTCGCAGATCGGGCGAGTTGGTGTCCGAGGGCGAGACCCTCAGAAGGAGAAAGGAGGAGATCCGCAAGTCGCCATGGATGAGCACGCGCCATGATGCCGGGTCGGCAACCAAGTGCCAAGGTGCGCCCTTCTTCCTTAGTGAGCTTTGTCTTCGCCGCCTTGTCTTGCTAACTCTGGCTGGAGCACCAATTTCCGTGCCGGAGAAGGTCCGACCGAGGCCGTGAACACCGCGCCACGCCGGGCGCAGGGGCCGGGAGCAGAGCGTAAGTCGTACCGGAGCCGGAAGAGGCCTTGTCGGACCGTCCGCCGCCGCTGGGGCGACAACTGAGGTTGGCCCTCAAAGACGCCAGCCGCCTCAGCGCCGTGGGGGCTACCTCAGGTCCGAGCCCGAACGCCTTCCGTCCGGCCACAGGCGGACATGTATGGCCGCTTCCGCCTCACTTCCCGATGGAGTCCAATGTGCCGGACGGGCGTTGCGAAAAGGCTTCTTCCCTCGGTTCCGACGACGAGGGAGGAAGTTGATCCCGCCGAGAGGGATGCCGCCGATGCCGCCAAGACTTCGACGCGTTATGCGACCGTGGGCCCCGCGCCCGCGACCCTGGTTGGCCTCCCGCCGAGAGGATGAAGTGTGTCCCCCGTACTCCCCATAGAGTCAACCTATGAGGCGACACGGAGATGGTGGACGCCCAGCCTCGAGGATGCGCCGGCTGGTCCGACGCCTCCCTGGGGAAGTAGTTGTCGAGGGTGTTGCTCGCCGGCTTCCTCGTCGGGACGCCCGTGAGGCGCAAGTGGGTGAAACCCATCCTGCCCCCTCGACCTCTCCTTGTATGGAAAAAAAATTAGAGCTTGTGAGATGGATGTATATAAACAACGGTGCCGCCCGAGGTCTATGGCCTTGGCGGGTGCATTTATGTTTATGTTGCGTTTCTCAAATTTGTTCGCTTATTGTGTGGCCGGGTCGCTTGCTTTCTCCGTCATGAAATGGTAACCGTGGACGCCATCACCGCCCATACGGATGCCACTAGGGGCGTCCGTTTGCCTCTGCTTACCTTGCTTTGGATTTGTGCGTGAGCGACCTTCGCAAATCTTAAACGATTGTTTAGAGAATGCGCAAGAAAAACTTTTTTTTTCGAAAAAAAAGTTTTGAAAAAGGAAGGGGGAGGGATCTCCCGAGGGGGGTCCTCCCGAGGAGGGTCCCCATGTAGCCCCCCGAGGGAGTTTTTTTGTCTTGTGCCGGGCGAGGCTAAGACTCCCTTAAGGTTTACACGAGAAGCACTTTTTCGTAAAAGATGTAGATCTTTTATTGAGTGAAAAAAAAAAAACACCGATGTTTGACTTCTAGTGCTGAATTTAAGGGTAGAAGCGGCGTAGTCGTTCTATGTTCCAGCGTTGGAGTAGACTTCACCCTTCTCGCTTTTTCGCTTTGTAGGTCCCGGCCTTAATATTTCGGGCGATGAAATAAGGCCCTTCCTCCTGGTGGCGTGAGTTTGTGACGCCCTTTGTTGTCTATCTTCACCGGAGCACGGGGTCGTTGATTTGGAACTCCCGAGGCTTCGGCGCTGGCGTGATACTTGCGCAAAGCTTGTTGGTATCTTGCTAAGTGCGAGCGCAACGTCTCGGGCTTCATCTACTTGGTCGATGGAGTCTTGCCTCGCCTCGCTGGTTGCCTTGCTCGCTGTAGGCTCGCAGCCTTGGGGACCCATATTCAATGTCTCGTAGGCAAGACCGCCGCCCCCATAGACTAGAAAGAATGGGGTGAACCCCGTGGCTCGGCTTTTTCGTTGTTCGAAGGCTCCATAGAACCGACGGCAGCTCTTGGTACCATCTTTTCCCCCGTATTGGTTTAGCCGATTGAAGATCCTCGCTTGAGCCCTGCGGGATCATGCCGTTGGCACGCTCCACTTGACCGCTGGTCTTCGGGTGTGCTACGGCCGAGGTATCCACTTGACGCCATAGTCGCCGCAAAAAGTCGAGGAACTTCTTCCCCACGGTTGGTTCCGTTGTCCGTGATGATGGAGTTCGACTCGAAACGGGAGATGATATCCGTAAAGAATTTCACCGTTTCCCCTGTGTTAGGGTTCACCACGGGTCGAGCTTCGATCCATTTGGAGAACTTGTCAATGGCGACTAGGACGTGAGTGTGTCCTCCGGGCGCCCTTTTCAGGGGCCCAATCATGTCGAGTCCCCACACTGCAAATGGCCACGTAAGAGGTATGGTTTGCAGTGCTTGAGCTGGGAGGTGCGTCCTGCGCGCGTAGAATTGGCATTCTTTGCAGGCACGCACGACTTGGTTCGCGTCTCGCACCGCCGAGGGCCAGTAGAAGCCTTGCCTGAAGACTTTACCGACTAGAGTTCTCGGGGCGGCGTGATGGCCACACTCCCCTCGGTGAGTGTCCTCGAGCAGTTCTTGGCCTTCAGCCGAGGGTATGCATCGCATGCACACGCATATACTATATATACACATATACGTGACCTTGAGTTAAATTGCTAACTAGTGGATTAGTGTTCGATCGTGATCACCCTTCCTTCAATTGTCGAGCATGCATGCACTTGGCCGGTGGTGCTTCTGGCCATGACCGTCGTCGTTTAGCTGCCATGCACCCCTGCCCAGCGTCGTCACTTCACTTTGAATGCCTCTGCTCCTAGCACTGTGGCACGTTGTTGCTGGCGGCCGTGCTTCCGCGCTCGCCGTCGTTAGCCATTCACCTTGTCCTGCTCGTCGTCCTTTGCTTCTGGCATGCAGCCCTGGACGTCGTGGCTTGAGTTGCCTAGCCACTCAGACTGCCTCTGGCCCTAGCACGATTGGCCGATGACGCCTGCCCTTGCCTCATCCTAGCTGCGTCGCGGCCGACTCGACGCTGCTGCTGCCATCGCCTCACCGTCGCGTTGTCTCTGCAGGAACTTGCCATTAACGCACGCACGTGGCTGTATACACACCGGACCTCCCCCACATAAGGCCACCGCCAACCTTAATGGCGTTGCAGACGCGCGTTGCCCCTGGCCTGGGCCGACGTCATTAATCTCCTCAGGGAAAGATCACATCGAGCTGTACGTTCGTCGTGTTCTCCTTCTCGCCGATAGTGCGCTCCAGTCATCTGTTTCCATCTCACTTTGAATCACACCAGGCCGGGCTAGCTTGAGTCTTCCTGTCGTCCGTTCTCCTCAGGCAGTAACCAGCTTGCCATAAAGACCTCGACTCCGAAGCCTCATCCTCCAACCCCTCATACCAAAGAGTAGCCATGGCTGTTGCCTAGCTAGTCAGCTAAACCACCTCAAGCCTCAGTCGTTCGTTGCCGCCGGCCGGAGCCGAGCTGACGCCGTCGTGCCTGCTGCCGAGCGCCACCGTCCCATGCGCTTGCGCGTGGCCAGCTCTGCCCAGACTGCTCCGAGTCTCCGACTCAACGTCGAACCACGATAAGCTGACGTTGCTTGATCACCGTGCGTTAGGCTATCTATTAGCTGCTTTAGCTCGCTGTGACGCCGCGGCCGTCGTGCATGGTGTCCGTAGGCTGCTCTTTGCTTCGTACGCGAGTAGACGGAGCTCACGAAGTGGCTTGTTGCTTCTCTTTCTAAAAGTCATCAAATATGCTTTGGTTAGTAAAATTTATGTAAATTTGAAATGAAGTCTAAAACCATGGAAGCACTTTTGTTCGGTTCCTAAGTTAATGATCTATCTGTTAATGTATTTATCTCACATAGTTCTGTAATTTTTGTATAGCTCGTGAACAATTAATTTATTAGAGCAACTAACGTACCCTAGCTTGAGTATGTATAAATAAAGCAAAGTAAAGAAACATGCTGAGTTTTCTATAACTAAAAACGCTTGTTGGGGAATCACGTTTTACTTGCTATGTTGCTGCGAAGCTTAGTACGTTAGCCGGAAGAGCTAATTCGTTAGCCCGAGAGACGTGTTCGTATCTTCAGAGTTACGGTTACCGTGTATTTATGTTCTACGCTGCATACGCCAGATATCGTAATAGGAACAACGATGGATCGTGAAGTCATTTGGAGTTGCTGAAAGATGGTGCCTTGCCGATCGTGTCACTGCGATGGAATGCTAATTTTGGTTATATCTTACCCGTGCAAGCCCCTGTTCATAACCCCTATTATTCTGCACTTTATAAAATATGTTTGTGCATTTACGTTTTAAGGAGTTGAATGGAAATCTACTTGCATATACATCTTATCCTATGAGTCCTACTAGCATGACAGTTTCATGTAGAATGTTATGCTATAGGTCTTCGTAGAAGACGAAGTGATTTCCTGTCACCGCGAGAGATAGGAAATATTTATTATGATGCTATCAATGGATTACATGTGGATAATAATTTGGAGACCGGGCGGGACCGCATTTCGATTTGATTGACTTGGTTGGGCAATCTAAGCGAGGCTTTGATTGTGCTTGTCCCGCCTGTGTCGATTGAGGACCGCCCGTTCTTCGTGGATGGTGGTCAAGTCACGAGATTTTATTATCCCGAGCACATACTTGCTTTTATGGGAGCGGAAGACCTGTTACACTCTTGTCGTGGGTTTTGGCTCTTTCCGGCCGACCGATGGGAGGCGGAGATGGTGGAGGTCCTTGACTACAATGAGGTCGCGGACCTCATGTGTGGGAGCTTGGAGTCCAAGTTTGGACGGGGACCCGGAGCCCACGGCAGGGGGTGGAATGGGTTAGTCTCGGCTTGTGCGCTTTGTAGCGCAAACGAGGCGTGTGTTTTTCGGGGTACCCACCGGGGACATTGATTCGCGACCGCCGTGCCGGCACGATTTGACTTGGTATCCGCATCGTAGTAAGAAGTGGAAATATGGAAGATGGAATTAAAATTATTGTTCTCGATGGCTCAACTCTTGCTTGAAAGTAGCAAAGGTGCTTACCTAGAATGGTTAGGTAATTGAACTAATCATGACTGCTTATAAAATAAATATAAGGATGCACATTTTGTAATGCTTCTTGCAAAATACAATAAAACCACAAGCCAAATAGCCTTGCATATCCTTGAGTCTTTTTATTTCCTCCCCGACGGGTAAGTCTTGCGGAGTACAATTGAGTACTCGGGGTTTGTTCTACCCCCAAGCAAGTGTAACAAAAATGATGAGTCGACTTTGTGTGTGGAAATCTCCGGTGGGCTCGAGAAATTCCTTCGCTATGACTTAGAGTTTATTTAAAAAGTCTCACCAAAAATGTTTTTCAAAGAACTTTTGTACCTTGTCATTGAAATAAATTTTATTTCCGCTGAAAAACTCGATGTATTAAAGTGATGTATGAAATGGTTAATAATGATGAAAGCTTTACTCTCATTTATGATCCCGATGGAAAATGTGGATCTTCGAAGTTCTCCTCCGGGTGTGCTCGACGGAATCAGATGATTTATCGCGCTCACTTGGGTATTTAGTGTCTAATGGAAGACAAATACTCCTGGGAGCGCATTAAGTCGCGGTTCGCCATTACCCCGCCCCTTCGGCTAATCGGGCGAAGCTTCGTCTTATCCTGGGTAGCTCTCCTCGGTGAGGTGCTCCATCACGTTTTCTCCAAATCGGGACCGGGTCGACCGCCATTGCTTCGGCGTGGCTTGCTGTGTTTTGCCCTCGTGAGCCCCCCGAGGGTACCTCCGGGGGGGTGTACTTGACCGAGGGTTTATCGAGGTCTCGTGAGGACGTTCGGGGAACGGTACCTCGGGTTGTCGCGACCTTGGCCGCTCATCCGCGGCCTCGTTGTAGCGTCTCGGCAGTATGCTTGTGTTCAAGCCCATGGAATTTTTCCTCCAATTTGCGCACTTTCCCGACAATACGCCCATCTTCGGTCGGGCACGCCGAGGCCTTCATGACTTGGTCAATGACCAATCATAATCCCCCCGGTTTCCAACCGCCGGATTCCGAGGTCCGTCGCGATCCGAGACCGTTGACCGCCGCCAGATTCTCGCGACGTTGTTGGAGGCAGAAAAATGCAGCCGGATGGCATACCTACGTGTGAATCCCGAAGGGTGAGATGAAGAGCAAACCAGCCCCCGCCGCCGCCTTCATCATGGATCCACCAAAGTACATGGTCCAAAGACTCGGCTTGATGGGCGCCGGGGTAGCTGTTCATCCACTCGCCACAAAAGTCGGCTAGGACTTGAGACTTGATCGCCTTTAAGTGGGCAGAACGATATAGTTTCGCCCATGAGCTCCACCGCCCACCCGCCACTCTCCCCGTGGCCTCCTCGGTTTTGGAGGATCTCCCGAGGGGGAACGAGGATACCACGCAACCGGGTGCGCAAGGAAGTAGTGGCGGTTTCCTTCGTGCCGCACGATGGCGCATAATAGCTTCTCATCTCGATTCGAATACCTTATCTTGGTGTCGGAAAGGACTTCACCGATGAAGTAAACAGGGCGTTGAACCCGGCAACGTGTGTCCCTCTTCCCGACGCTCAACTACGACCACCGCCTCACCGACCCTACCCGGGTTGTGGCCGTGACGTATAAGAGCGTGGTTTCTCCCGAGTTTGGCGGTACTAGGACCGGTGGGTTTGTTAGAGCTTTGAGGTTGCCGAGGGCCTCTTCACCCTGGGGTCCAGCATAGTGCTCGGACTTGCGCAGAGTCGAGGGGCGTGCCCTTCTCCCCGAGGCGTGAGATGAACCTCGCTTAATGAAGCCAGCAGCCCATGACCTTCAGACTCCTTAAGATCTTGATCGGACCCATCTTGGTGATTGCGCCAACCTTGGTCGGGTTTGCTTCGATGCCTCGTTGAGAGACGATAAAACCCAAGAAGATCCTCTGGGGGACCCCCGAATACGCATTTTTCGGGTTGAGTTTGACTCCCTTCTTGTTTAGGCACTCGGTTGGTTTCCCCGAGGTCGCCCACGAGGTCCGACGTTTTCTTGGATTTGACCACTATGTCGTCGACGAGGCCTCCACGATCCTTCCGATGAGTTCCCCTCAAGATGATTTGCATGCACCGCCGGTATGTTGCCCCCGCCCTCACCCAAGGGCATGGTAAGGTAGCAATACATCCCGAAGGGTGTTATGAACGAGGTCGCGAGCTGGTCGGACTCTTTCATTTTGATCCGTGATAACCGGAATACGCTGGCCAAGAAAGGACAACGCTTTCACATCCCGCAGCTGGAGTCGACAATTTGGTCGATTCGAGGCAAAGGAAAGGGAACTTTCGGACATGCTTTGTTGAGACTAGTGTAGTCCACACACATCCGCCATTTCCCATTCTTTTTCTCTACTAATACAGATTAGCTAACCACTCTGGGTGGAATACTTTTTTGAATCCGCCTCCGGTAGCTTGTGGATCTCCTCGCCGATGATCTTTCGCTTGGCGCCATCAAAACGGCGCAAGCGCCGCATGACCGGCTTTGAGCCCGGCCGATAGTCCAGGAGTGCTTCGGCGACATCCCCGGTATGCCCTAAGATGTCCGAGGGTCCCCACGCAAACGCCTTGGCATTCGCGCGAGGAAGTCGACGAGCACGGCTTCCTATTTCGGATCCAGTCCGAGCCGATGGTCGCCAGCCTCCTTCGGGTTCTTGGGATCGAGTGGGATCTTCTTGGTGCCCGAGGAGGGCTCGAAGCTCCCAAAGCGGCGCTTGGCCTCATGATCGATCGCGGATTTCATCAAAGCTTCTCTCGGGGCGATGAGTGCCTCGGCAATGGCGAGTGCCTCGGCATACCCACGCCTCCACGCCGCATTCGTATGCATGATGGTGTGAGGGGCCGGGCCGTGATGACACCCTTCGCCCCGCATCTTGAGCTTGAGGTACGGTAGTTCGGGACAGCCATGAACTTGGCGTGAGCGGCCGCCCGAGGAGTGCGTGGTAAGTACCGCGGACCCCAAGGATCTCAAATGTGAGAGTCTCCCCGCCTGAAGTTCGAGGTCACCGAAGCAAACCGGTAAGTCGATCCGCCCGAGGGGCTTTAGCCGCTTGCCGGACGACGCCATTGAATGCCGGCCCTCCGTGGCGGATCTTGGACTTGTCTACCTCGAGGAGGTCGAGGGTTTCTTCGTAGATGAGGTTGAGGTTGCTTCCTCCGTCCATAAGGACTTTGGTGAGCCGAAGTGTTGGCGATGATGGGATCCACCACCGCGGGATAAGCCCCTGGTTCGATGTGCCGGGGTGATCCGACCGGGTCGGTTGGTGATGGCTCGTCCGACCACTTGCGCAGCCGGGTTGCCGGCTCGCGGCATAGACCTCCCGACGCTCCTTCTTCTTGTTGCCGCCGCACGGACATGTTGCCGTGCCGCCGCCCGAAGATCATGAAGCGCTTATTCACCTTCGGGAACTCCTCGTTGCCCTTGGCGCCACCCTGAGCCTCTTCTTCTTCACCCTCGGGGATAGCCTTGAGCTTGGCGAAATGTTGGCGCATTCTCTTGCACTCCCCGAGGGTATGCTTGACCGGGTAGCTATGGTTCTCGCATGGCTTCTTGAGCATGTCATCGAAGGTTTCTTGTGACGGGGTCAGGGCCCCTTGCGATCGACCGCAGCCACCATGTCTTCATCGTCCGCTTGGGCGGCGTGGCCCTTGCCCCTGCGGCTCTTATCTTTCTTCTTTTTCTTCTTGCCCTCCCGAGGTTGCGATCCCTGGGCTCCTCTTCCTTGCGCTTTCCATTGCCAGCCCCGATTGAACAGCCCCGACAAACTCCTCACCGCTGGCGAACTTGGTGGCGATGTCCATCGCCCGTTTGCCTCGGTGGGAGTCCGGCGCCCCCAGCCTTCACGAGGTCTCGGCAGTGGTGCCGGCCAAGAAGGCCCCGATGACGTCCGAATCCGTCACATTAGGGAGCTCGGTCCGTCTGCTTGGAGAAGCGCCAATGTAGTCGCCGCAGGATTCGTCTGATTTTTGTCGGCAGCTGAGAGATCCCACGAGTTACCCGGCGTAGGTATGTGCCCCGGAAGTTACCGCGGAAGGTTCTCACCAAGTCCGCCCAGTTGATATGAGGTTGGGTGGAAGGTGTTCCAGCCAAGCTCCGCGCACTCGGAGGCCGAGGGGCAAATTTCTCGATTATCACTTTGTCATAGTGTGCCCCTCGCGAACCGGCATGCCACCGATAGTCGGCCCGCCATACCCATACCGGGACGGGTCTCTCCCGTACTTCGAGATGGCTCGGGGCCCAAAACGCCGGGAGTGGCGCCCTCCCGATGTCCCCCGTGAAGGCCCGAGGCCCGGCGATCGGGAGTACCTTGGTCCTCTCGACCTGCCGCGGCGTTTCGCCCCGCTTGTCGCCCCCGAGGCGAGCTACCTTCGTGGCGAGCCCGCCGCATTCGATCTCGTACCTGAGGTCAGGCGCCTCGCTATGGTCGCGGCGGGTCTTCTATGTTCTCGCATCGCATCAGGTTACACGGTCGCCGAGGCGCTCCCGGACCGGCTTGCCGGGGCTCGGCTCGATCCGGTGGATCGGAGCCTTGCCGACTCGCCCATTCCCTCGCCACCGTGACGCCACGGCCCGATCCCGGGAAGCGGAACTCTCGCTCAAGGCACCGCTGCCTTGTCAAGGAGTTGACGGAGGCCTTCCCGTATGCGCCTACCCCGGAGTGGAGGGCTCTGGCATTGCACCAACATGGCGGCGCCGCCATGTTGAGGCCGGCTCGTTGAACGGGGCCGCTATGCCGGGATTGAGGCACTCCACCGGCCCACCGTGTCCGCCGCCAATGTGAGCTTGAGGTGCCCTCGGGCTTGCTCACGCCGAGCCCGCCCCCGCCGGATGTTTTGCTCCGGCCGCCGGAAGTCGGGCATTCCGCCCGGACTGCTCACGCAAATCTCGTGAGCTGGCGCGGTTGGCGCCGGCAGCCGGCGCGCTACGGATAGACCGGGCGGAAGCCGCCGCCGGAGCTCGCCGTGGGCGACGTCCGCTGTCGTTTTCGCTGAGACGCCGCGAACCGCCATCTTGTGGCGACCTCGATATTGAAGCATTCCCGCGTGGGGTCATAGTACTCGTCTTCATCGCCGGCAACGCGGTGCGCCGAACGCCCGAGGAGGTTTCGATTCTCCGGTAGAGCGAGTCCTCGCCCCCGACCAGCCCCGATTGAACCCCGAGGGGGTGTATGACGGGTCGCCCCGCATCCCGTGGAGGATGCGTTCCTCCGAGTGAATGTCCAAGGGATAACGCCTCCCGTGGAACGACGGGTGGTCCGCTCGTGCTCTCCCGGTGAAGGCTTCCACCGAGGTTTCACGCCAGTGACGATTCACCGGGACTCCTCCCGATGTCCGAACGGAGGCGTTTATCCGACGACAGGGTTTTCGGGGTACCCCCGCCACGAGTGGGTGGCGGGTAAGGTATTTCCCGGGGCCTAGGGTTCCGGGAGCCCTTCTCGCGAGTCGGGCGCCGGATACGCCGACGATTCAATCCGTTTGACGCGCCTTGGCGCCGATGGGTCCGCCTTGCCCGCCTTGCACGGCGGCCGTGATGATGGGCTTGCCGCAGCTGGCGATACGCCCCTCCCTTCTACCTGTATGCCGGGTAGAAGGATCATCTCGTAGTTGTGGCCGAGCGCCACAAATGCCAAGCAGTTCCGCGGGAGCTCGTGCTCCCGCGAGCGGGGTGGATACTGGCGAAAAACGCCATGAGGGGGCGATGGAGATGCAGATTGCACACGGCGCCCCTACCCGGGCGCGCCAACCGCCGGCGTTTCGAGGAACGGTGGGTGCCTCGGTGCCGGGTAGAACAAAGAATTTATAAGCCGTGTGCCCCCTCCCTCAATGGCATAGCGCAAGATGGACACGGACGCAGCCGGCTTATCCCCGTTCAAAGCCAACGGGCCCTACGTCCCAGCGGGGGTGTGTCCTCGCTCGTTTACCTCTCGCGCCAAAGGTGAGCCCGCAAAGAGGGGTTTACAGCGGTCGCTGGGAGAGACGCGGGTCTCAAGCCCCACGATCGTGGTTATGGTGGTGGTGGTGTGCGGTTTCCTCCGTGTGAACCGGAGTTGAGTCGAAAAGATCGAATCTCCCTCTAATGAGGCATTACTCCCCCCTTTTATAGGAGAAGGAGAGAGATAATGTTTATATACAGTGGGACGCCTAGGTGGCTAATTCCCCAGGCCGCACCGGTTGCACAAGCGCCGCCGAGGGGTTGGCCGCTTGG
This sequence comes from Hyparrhenia diplandra, assembly GCA_015847255.1. NCBI lineage: Eukaryota > Viridiplantae > Streptophyta > Magnoliopsida > Poales > Poaceae > Hyparrhenia > Hyparrhenia diplandra. The sequence goes on along the minus strand of JADLZK010009358.1, from coordinate 44,456 downwards.
ATGTTGCTTGACGAAGACACGCGTCCGGGCCGATGGTGGACGTGCCGCCCGCGCCCCCCGAGGGTCCCCGGTGAGGCGCCCTCACAATCCGCATGGCGAGGGCCGGTCCCGTGTCGCCGGCTATGCGTGTCGGGTGCCCGGGGTCCGCCCAACGCGGGCGTTTGACGCGTTCGAAATGAACAAAGTGTCATCCTCGTTTCCCGTGCTCGTGGCGAGCACGCCACCGGTTCGGGCTTTGTGTCCCATCAGTGGATTGGGGAGACTATTCGCCAGCTTTGATTTGATCGGGTGTAATCGATGGCACCGTGCTCGCCCGCCGTCGCATTGAATGCGGCGGTTTCCTTCCTCCGGGAACCTCCCACGCCCGAGGGTCGCGACCCTAGACGGTGTTGGGCCTGCCTCACCCGAGGATGGAGAGCTGGTCTCCCCGGGCGAGGCGGAGTTTTTGCGCCCGAGGGTGGTGAGCTAGGCCACCCTGGACGGCCGGAGATTTCTCCCTGGTCGGGTGAGCTAGGCCAGCCCCACACGAAACGGAGATGCGTGGTCGAGTCCGAGCCATGGTTTAGCCGCCGGCCGATGTGGAACGTCATGGTTCGTTGTTTTGTAGAGGTCCTGACCTTGTCCTTCGTGAGCGCATAAGCTCTTTGGCGTCGTGATGACTCCATTTGGGCCGCTTTGTGGGCCGTCCGTGGGCCGATTTCGTCGCCATGTGAGCGCCGTGGCCAATGGCCTAGTCCATCGTCCGTCGGGCCGCCCCTCCGTCCCGGGATGATAGCAGCTAGGTTTTCTTGGGCCTTGCAGGCCGCAAATTCTCATAGTTTGAGAATGTCTCGGGGCCCAATATTTAGGTCCCCGGCCGGCTCGACCAAATCCTCGTTTGCCACCGCCGGCGTTGACCGCCGCGCCGCGCCCACCGCCGTCCTCTCGCGCGAAACCGATCCGGCGAGGAGCTTCGTCGGTCGCCGTCCACCCGGCTCCAACCTCCATCCCCTATAAATAGGCCCCTCCGGGCGACGCCTTCTTTCTTTTCTTCATTTTCGCCGCCGCCGGAATCTCCTCCGCCCGCCGCCGCTCGTCGCCGCCGCCCATTTCTCGCAAAACCAGCTCGCCGAAGAAGACCGCAACCTTCTTACGCACCTCCCCGAGCCACCGCGCGCGTCCCCCGCCGCCGAGTCGCCGCCGCCGGCCGCGCTTCTCCACCGCCGGCCGGAGCGCCACCGCACGTCACCTGCTATCGCCACCGATTCCGTGAGCCTCGAGCCAAACCGGCTAGTGCTTGCGTTGACGCCGTGGTCGTGAAACGACCCTCGGTTTAGCTAGAGCCCCGACGTGGGAACGCCGAGTCGAGCCCGCCCGCCGCCGTCGCCGCCGCCACCTAGCTCCGCCGCATCCCGGGCCCAACCAAGTCACGCCCATGCATCATATTGAGCTCGCCACGCCGCAGTGTATTTAGTTATCCATTTGATCAATCGCCGACGCCGAACGCTGGTCACGCCGCCCTACGCCGTGAGCATTGCGCGCCGCCGCCGGCGAACACGCCCTAAGCCGCCAAACCATGAATGAGAATAAAGCCAGCCCGTTATTATTCATCGCCGCCCCCAACATCGCATTCAACAGCCGACCGTCACCGCTCAAACGTGGGTCGGGCCCATTATGCACGCAACAGGCCATGAACAAAGGCCGCCGTGCGTACGATCTGGCCGATTCAACCCGAAACCCTTTTCATTTATGAAATGTTTTATTCTATTTAAATTATTTGAATAGTGTCTGCTTTTTCCAAATTTCATACAAATTCGAATATGGGTTCTAAAATCATGAAAATTTTTGTGTAGTCTCCCATCATATGTACTATCTAGGAAAATTATGAAACTTGAAGAATATGAAGAATATGGTATATTTTCTAAAAGAAAGAGAAGTAGAAATGAACTTGAGACCGGACGGGACATGGGTTGTGTCTCGGTGGTAAAGCCGACGAGGGGTTGCCTGGGTCGTGCTTGTCCCGCTCAGGTGTCGGTTAAGGACCTTTCGTTGATTGGCCCTTGGATCAAGAACTTTGTTATACCGGCCACATATACGAGTAAGCCCAAGATCTCTGAGGTGAGCCAAATCGAACGCATAACCGCGCACCGGGAGTGGAGAGATGGCGGGAGTACATGTTACCCTCGTGGGTTAAAGTCCCTGATTGGAGGTGTACGGTACTCGGGTGGCGTAGGGACGCGGTCCCGCTTTTGGACGGTTCGAGTGAGGGTTGACATATGCAAGTTTAAGTTCTACATATGTCGTGGTGGTGAGGTATCCCCATTTGGGTTTTTAAGCGGTTCGAATCGGGCGTTGGCTCCACGAGAAAAGGAGACTTGATCCTCGCACCGCCTTCGTAGTAATTGATGGAATATGGTTTTGAGGAAAGAAAGTTGGATTATGAAAGAAATGTTTGCTCTAGAGTAGGATAACCTAGAGTATATGAGCTACTAATATGAATTAAAAATATTGAAAGTAAGGATTCACTTTTAGTAAGCTTTTCTCGCAAAAAAGAATTCTTGATTCTTGCTAAGCCTTACCTTGATTCCCCTAAACCTGCATTCCTAAGTCTTCTCCTGTTTCTTTGTCGGTTAAGTCTTGTTGAGTACTCCCCGCACTCGTGGTTCGTTGACCCTTGTTGCGTGAGCGGGTCATGAGCAAGCTTGTTTTGGTCCCCCGCCGCATGACGGTGTTTCAAGAAGAGGATGATGAGTAGAGATGAACCCTTGGGCAGGGTTGTATGTATAAATATGTTTAATGTTACTCTAATAAACTCCGGGTTATAATATTACTACTTAAGTTTGTTTTGAACAAATGGTTTATAAAATTATGGTTATGTAATCATTCCGCTGCTTACTCGATGTATTTTGAATAAAATATTGTAATACCGAGTGACTTGTTAATGAGATCTTGTTCGGAAGATTAATAGCACTTTCTAGATTAATGGGAACTCATGCATAAAGATCAGAGGTCTTAATGACAATGATAAGTGCATGTGGGCCCCTGTAATTTAGAGAGGTTCTCATATAAATTGGTATCGGAAAGCAATGATCATTAACGCTTCGTAGTATTGTTTTGCAAAACTTCAAAATGATTTGAGTCAAATTAATTTAAACTCTTAATTTGGTCCAAATTGCTTATAGCTTATTTTAAATCATTTTGCAAAACCTTTCCCCATAATTCAAAGGTTGTGTAATGGAGTAACATGTTATTTTTACCCTATATAATAAGTTTTAAGTTTATAGTTTAAAAGTTCGATTCATGTATCATGCTTAATTAACATGTTAATCACTTTCCCCTTAATTGTGGTTTGGGTTAGGTATATCAATCCTATGCTTGCTAACCCGCTAATCTCCCCGATCCATCCTTTAATCCAATCGTCCCCTATCTACAGATGGCCCGTACTAAGCGAGGCGCAAAGGAAGAAGACAGACCCAAAGGAGTTCCTCGACACCAACTCGCTCCAAGACATGATGGTGCTAGTAGCGAATAGTAGGCCCTGATTTACAAAGCTGAAATACAAAGGCTTACTAGAGAGCTAGCAGTAGTTACTAGAGCCGTAGAAGATGGTAATTCTCAAATTGTTGATCTCCAAGCTGAAGTAGGAAGGCTCACTGAAGAGTTGACTGAAGCTACTAGAGCCAATGAGGAGGCTACCCTACGATTGGTGATCCGCAAAGGTGAAGTGGAGCATCGAGACTTGGACTATGAAGATTGTCACAAAGTCTTGTTCCGTACTCCAACAAAGGGATTTAGAAAGGCAAGACCTCGATCCCGGGCCGTGAATCGTGTTCATGCCCTAGAAGTTTAGGTACAAGGGTTGGAAGCTTACAATATAAATTTACATGAAGCAATCCATCGTAAACCACCAAGATGGAGATGTTGAGGAAGATGGATGTGTGGTTGAAGATGAGAATGAGGAAGAAGCGGGACATGAGGAGATAGCACCACTTAGTGATGGTGAAGAGGAAGAAGAACCGTGAGGAGATAGAGAATTACCATGACAAAGGGGAATGATGCTTGAGCGGATGAAAGGATGTTGTAAGATATGTAACATAGTAATAGTGTGAAAAACTTAGTGGGTTGGATGGTCCTCGCCTAGTGCGGGGATTGTAAAATAAATAAGTGACCCTATTTGGCTTGTTTATTCAGTAGCTTTTAAGAAGTCGTATGGGAGCTAATGAATAAAGTCGGTTTGTTTGTAAATGATGTCTCAATCAAATGCTAGTAGTTCAAGGGCTCGCTATGCCCGGTCCTCCACCGCCCGGCCAAACTGGCCGAGGCTATTGCGGCCTTGGTCCGCACATCTGCGAAAAATTCTCGAATGTTGCTTCAGGCCACCACCGAAAATTCTCATTTGCGCGAAAATGGCCCAACGTAATCAGAATAACAATCGTCGTGGCAACAAGGGTCGACATGATGAGGAAAATGAAACTTCTTATCCAGATTTCACCGGGCACAAAGCCTCCAATCTTTAGTAGGGCTGATGAGCCGTTAGAGGCAAATGATTGGCTTCGTGCTATGGAGCAGAAGTTCGAGTTAATGACTTGTACAGATCATCAAAAGCCCCTCTTTGCGGCTACAACAGACTTTCGAATACCGCGGAGCTTGGTGGAACAATTTCAAAGCCGAAAGCCTGCTTTGGACATCAAATCACCCGATGAAGTCAAGCATGCTTTTCGTGCTCATTTCATTCCAAAAGGAGTTATAGCCAAGAAGCCGGATGAGTTCTTAGCTTTAAAGCAAGGAGAAGACTCAAGCATCTCAAGATGTTGGCAAGTTTAATCACCGTCACAAGATGCCACAAAGACATGTGAATTCGGGATGAAAAGAAGAAGGAGTGGTTCATCCGTGGTCTCCATCCAAAGCTTCATGCTATGATGAACATCCGTGATTCGATTCTTATCATGATGTGGTAAACATGGCGATATCTTGTGAGGAAAAGAACCATGTCCTTGTGGAATATGAGCAAAAGGAAGAAAAGAAAAAAGAAGAGTGTACCCTCTCGGATATTCCGGTGTTAATTCAAAGCGTCAGAGAGTGATTTACCATCCAGCTTAATCATTTTCGTTCTCCCTATCGTCCACCCCGCCTAGCCCTAGGCAGCTCAGCCATTTGTCCGACCTCGCCAGCAGCTCTTCCTTACCCACGCGCCCCGAATGCCCCCGTCATTCGTAACCCTACTCCACAAGGCCACACTCCCATTTGTTATAATTGTGACAAACCTGGGTCATTATTCTCGAAATGCCCCAATCCTCGAAGGTATAACCCAGGTTATCGTGCGCCTGAAGTCACCGCAACCGGTAGAGAATAAGAATAATAATCGTAATGCTCGAAGGGAAAGATTGAAAAGAAGACCGGACGGGTATTCTACACTAATGTTGATGACATACCTGCAGGAGAGCCCGTTATGATGGGTATGTTTCCCGCTGCCAATCACCTATGCTTACATTGTTTGATTTTGGTGCATCACATACCTTTATCAATAGAACATTTGTTGTGAAGCATGAAATATTAATTGGGAAACAAAAGAAGATTTACATATACAATCACCTGGGGGACGTATGTGTACTAGAGAAATGGTACAACATGTACCTATAAGGTTAGGTGGGCACGATTTTCCCACGAATATGATAGTTTTAAAGGATCGAAATATAGATGTGATCCCGGGTATGAATTGATGTATCAAAGATGGGGTCATCATCAATGTGTTGAATAGAACAATAAAGGTAAACATACCTCGATAGCAAACACAACTTCTTATTCAACTTCCTATTCCTAAGAGGACTGTTGAGAGAGTTTGTGCTACTTCATCCAAGGAAGTAAAGGACATTCCAAAGGGTCCGTGAATTTCCGCATGTATTCCCGTAAGATTTACCCGTCCCCGCCGCATGAGATGTTGAGTTCGAATAGATTTGAAGCCGAAACGCCCCAATATCCGGGAGAGCATGCAATGCCGCCTAAAGAGTTAGCAGAGCTAAAAACCCAATTGCAAGGATTGTTGGAAAAAGGTTTTATTCGACCCGGTTCATCACCTTGGGGGTGTCCCGCAATCTTTTTCGTAAAAAGAAGGATCACACTTGGAGGATGTGTGTTGATTATCGCCCACCAATGAAGTGATGAATAAAAATAAGTATCCTTTGCCCCGCATTGATCTCTTTTTGATCAACTTGCCGGAGCTAAAGTCTTTTTTCAAAGATTGATTTGAGATCGTGGTACCATCGATAAAAGATTAAGCCGAAAGATATTCCAAAGACTCGCCACTACCGATACGGTCTATATGAGTATTTGGTGATGTCTTTTGACTAACCAATGCCCCACTCATTTCATGTATCGATGAATTCGGTATTCATGCCCGAACTTGACAAGTTTGTAGTGGTATTCATTGATGACATATTGATATATTCCAAGAACAAAGAAGAGCATGCCGAAAGCACCTTCGAATTGTTCCGCCGCCTTGGAGACCATCGGTTATATGCCAAGTTCAATAAGTGTGAGTTTTGGTTAGAGGAAGTACAATTTACGGTCATGTGTTGACAAATGACCGGAGTTGCTTTGTTGATCCAAGTAAAGTCAAAGATATCCTCAACTGGAATCCACCAACCATCGTGGCATGAAGTTCGCAGTTTTCTCGAATGGCTGGTTATTATCGCCGTTTCATTCCGGATTTTTCTAAGGTAGCCAAGCCTATTACTGAGTTATTAAAGACTCAAACTAAGTTTGACTGGTCATTTGAGTGTGAGGAAGCTTTTCAAACTCAAAAAGTTATTAACTATCGCACCGTATTAGCTCACCGGATATTGAGAAGCCGTTTGATGTTTATTGTGATGCTTCCGGTATTGGCCTCGGGTGTGTCTTGATGCAAGAAAGAAGAGTCATTGCTTATGCCTCCGACAACTTAAACGTCATAAAGAACATTATCCAACTCATGATTTAGAGTTAGCAAAGCAGTTGTCCATGCACTGAAGATTTGGCATCATTATTTGCTGGGCAACACTTGCCATATTTATACTGATCACAAGAGCTTAAAGTATATCTTCACCCAGTCTGATTTGAATATGAGGCAAAGAAGATGGTTGGAATTGATCAAAGATTATGATTTGGAAGTGCATTATCATCCTGGCAAGGCAAATGTGGTTGCCGATGCACTCAGTCGAAAATCTCAGTGTAATTGTCTTGAAGTAAGTTTGATGGATAAAACTTTATGTCAAGAACTGGAGAAATAATATAGAAATGGTGGAACAGGGGGACTTTAGCTAATCTCACCGTTGAATCAACTCTTAGAGATCAGATTATTACTGCCCAGAAAGAAAACAAGGGTATAGGTCATATCAAGGAGAAGGTTAGGAGTGGGAAACCCACTCATTTTAGAATTGATGAAGCTGAGGTGTTGTGGTTCAAGAATCGTCTGGTAGTACCAAAGATTCCCCGAAGTTACGTCAACAAATCCTCGATGAAGCACACCTAACAAGATATTCTATTCATCCAGAAGTAACAAGATGTATCGTGACTTGAAACAGAGATTCGGTGGACCAAGATGAAAATAGAAGTTGCTCGTTATGTTGCTAAGTGTGATACTTGTCTTGCGAAAGTGAAAAGTCGTGCATATGAAGTCTGCAGGGGCAAGTTGAATCCTTTACCTATCCCGTCCATGGAAATGGGAAGAAATTAGTATGGACTTTATAGTTGGTCTACCCAGACGCCGAGAGGTTTTGATTCCATTTGGGTCATTGTGGATCGTCTCACTAAATTGGCTCATTTCCTTCCCATGAAGACCGATTATAGAGCCCCCGCTTATGCACAACTTTATTTGCAACGAATGTTCGATGCATGGTGCACCAAAGGTTATTGTCTCGCATGAGGTTCAGTGTTTATGGACAAATTCGGGACCATTTACAAAAGTCATTGGGAACCAAGCTTGTTCATAGTTCAGCTTATCACCCACAATTTGCGGACAGACCGAAAGAGTTAATCAAATTCTAGAAGATATGTTACGAGCTTGTGTTCTCACCTATTCAAAAAAATGGGATGAATGTTTACCGCTTGGCAGAATTTTCTTACAATAATAGTTATCAAGAAAGTGTCAAGATGGCACCATTTGAAGCGCTATATGGTCGCAGATGTAGAACTCCACCGAATTGGTCCGAGCCCGGTGAAAGGTGGTATTTTGGAGTAGACATGGTTAAAGAAGCGTAAGAAAAACAAATCCGAGTTGTACAAGCAAATCTTAAGGCGCTCAATCCCGTCAAAAGAGTTACGCCGACAAAAGGCGTCAACCTCTAATGTTTGATGTGGGAGATTATGTCTATATGAAAGTATCACCTATGAAAGGGGTGCACCGATTTGGAGTTAAAGGCAAGTTAGCACCTCGCTATATTGGTCCATTTCGGATCTTGGAACGATGTGGGGAAGTAGCATACCGCTTGAGGTTGCCGTAACAACTCTCACCGTGCACAATGTCTTTCATATATCACAATTGAAGAAGTGCCTTCGAGTACCCGAGCAAGTAACGGATTTCGGAGGAGTAGAACTAGAGCCCCGATCCGACTTATTCGAAATATCCTATTCGAGTTTTAGATCGAAATCGAATTACTCGAAGAAGGACACTCAAGTGGTATAAAATTCAAAGGAGTCAACATTTTGAAGAAGAAGCTACGTGGGAGACAGAGGAGTATCTACAAGAACATTTCCCCGAGTTCTTTTGCCACTATTTAGGTGTTGTAGATCCACTAGAAGTTGTAACTTATCTTTGTAATCTTAAATAGTGTATATTATGTAAATCCCTACTTGTTTCATGAACAAGTTCGAGATGTGTTTGCTTGACACATTTCCTTTGCCGTTACTTAACCCCAGAGCTTTAAATCTCGGGGCGAGATTTCTTTTAGGGGAAAGGTCAGTAACACCTCTGGTGTTAATCCACTAAAATTTTGCCATGTCATCATGATCATCGCAAAGCATGCATGTTTAGGAAAATTTGAAATGCATTAAATTAAAATAAGTTTATATTTTAGAGAATTGTTTGTGCTTAAGAATTTTAGAGTGTTTTAATTTTAATTTTATGTTTTTTATCCTAGTGTGTTGTTGTGTGATGGTTTGATAGTTATAGGTTGGGAATCTGAAATTTGAATCAAATTCAAGTTTGAATTGAACTTCGAAAACCCTAATTTCTATTCCCTCTTTTTACCCCTTTTCTTTATTTCAAAATCTAAGCAAAATTTGATAAAACTTCCAAAAAGCTAGTTTGTAGATCTTGTTGAGATGAACAAAAGATATGTACAAAGTTTTTTCAAGTTTCTACATAATTTTAAAAAGTAATTTTGAATTCAAATTTCTTACTTTTTGACCCCATTTCAAAAAGTCCAATTTCGAGGTTTGAATTTGAAAATGTTCCAATTATGAAATTTGTAGATCTTGAAATTTTGAGCAAACTTTATTTTTGGAGATTTTTCGAGTTTAGTTCAAATTTTTGAGAGTAATTTGACAAATTCAAAGTTAGGTTTCTCTGTGACAGTGCCTGACCCCATCCTGCTTGCCACAAAGGATCAAGTCCTTCTGCTGCCCACACCGCCCACTCGCGAAAACCGACCGGCCAGGAGCTTCGTGAGGTCGCCCACCTGCCCAACCTCCATCCCCTATAAATAGGCCCCTGGGCGGGCGACGCCTTCTTTTCTTCATTTTCGCCGCCGACCCTCCCCGCCCGCCCCGGGCCGTTAAATGGCCGCTGCCCATTTCGCAAAACCAGCTCGCCAAAGAAGACCGCGAACCTTCTTACACACCTCCCGAGCCAAGTCGCGTTCCCCACGTCGTCCCGGAGCGCACGCGCGTCGCTTCTCAATCGCTGGATCGGAGCCGCCACACGCCACCGCTGTCGCCACCCGATTCCGGTGAGCCTCGAGCCAAACCAGCTAGTGCTTTCCATACAGCCTTTGACGCCGCGGGTCGGAACGACCCGCCGGTTTTCGCAATTAGAGCCCGACATACGGAACGCCGAAGTCCGAAGCGCCGCCGCCGCCGCCCGCCGCCGCCGGCGACCCCAGCTCCGCCGCATCCCGGCCCAACCAAGTCACGCCCAAGCATCACGGTGAGCTCCCCGCCACGCCGGTGTATTTAGTTATCCATTTGATCAATCGCCGACGCCGAACGCTGGTCACGCCGCCGCCCGGCGCGGTGAGCATTGCGCGATCGCCGCCGGCGAACACGCCCTAGCGGGCCAAACCATGAACAAGCGATATGTGCCGGGCCCGCACTATTCACCGGCCGCCCAATATCGCTCCAACAGCCGACCGGCCACCGTTCAAACGTGGCGGTCCATTATGCACGCGATAACAGGCCATGAACAACGGCAAAGGGCCGTGCACATCTGGGCCGATTCAACCCGAAACCCTTTTTTCATTTATGAAATGTTTTATTCTATTTAAATTATTTAAATAGTGTCTGCATTTTCCAAATTTCATACAAATTCGAATATGGGTTCTAAAATCATGAAAATTTTTGTGTAGTCTCCCCATCATATGTACTATCTAGGAAAATTATGAAACTTGAATGTAAATAGTTTGGGCATGATTTAAAAATACAAATTTTAATTGAAAATGCATCTTCCTTGATTTTTAATAATTATTTTATTTATCCAAAAATCATGAAAATTATTTTGACACTGTTTTTATGCTATGGTCTTTCTGTATAAAAAGTTTCGAGCCATTTTGAGAAAGTTAATTTATTTATTATTTTATGCTTTATTTATTTAATTAGAAAATGAGATGATTAGTGTCTTTTCAACTTAGGTTTTGTGTGACTTTTCGGGTTGTTTTGTGAATCCTGAACCATACCACAATCAAATGATCCTTGAGAACTCCTTAGGCAATAGTGATGATATCTTGTAGAGTAGTTAAGTTGGGTTGCAACTTTATCGTGAAGGAAAGTTGTTTTCAAGTGGTTATCATTTCATGCATCGTTTGAGCATCATCTTTCAATTCCATCATGTTGAAGCATACATTATTTCGTGTAGTGAACGAGACCGAGATTGTTAAAGCTTTGAGCCGATTCTTTGAGGAGGGTTTTTCCGTTGGAGAGGATTTCTTTTTATTGTGGTGTTGACCGGGACCCGCATCACAACGAAGGCAAGCCCCTGTTACATTAAACCCTTCCTTGTATTTTACAAAGTTTTATACTTATGTTTATGATATGTTGCATTAAGTAATTAGGAGTTGAGTGATAACCTAATTGCTGCATTACCATCCTTGATTATTGCAATATCATCCTTGTTAACCTGTTTTATTTCGAAAATACTTAGTGATGCTTAGCCCTCGCTTAATTAGTTAAAATTGTTTCTTCAAAATGCTTTACATGAAGAATATGGTATATTTTAGGAAGAAAGAGAAGTAGAAATGAACTTGAGACCGTGGCGGGACATGGGTTGTGTCTCGGTGGTAAAAAGTAAACGGGGTTGCACGGGTCGTGCTTGTCCCGCCCGTGTCGGTTAAGGACCTTTCGTTGATTGACCCTTGGATCAAGAACTTTGTTATCTTGGCCACATATCACGAGTAAGCCCAAGATCTCGGAGGTGAGCCAAATCGGGAACGTACAACCGCGCCTTGACCGGGAGTGGAGAGATGGCGGGAGTACATGTTACCCTCGTGGGTTAAAGTCCCTGGATTGGAGGTGTGTACGGTACTCTCGGGTGGCGTGGGACGCGGTCCCGTTTTGGGCCGGTCCCGAGTGAGGGTTGACATATGCAAGTTTAAGTTCTACATATGTCGTGTGGTGAGGTATCCCCAATTTGGGTTTTAAGCGGTTCGAATCGGCGTTGGCTCCACGAGAAAAGGAGACTTGATCCTCGCGACCGCCTTCGTAGTAATTGATGGAATATGGTTTTGAGGAAAGAAAGTTGGATTATGAAAGAAATGTTTGCTCTAGAGTAGGATAACCTAGAGTATATGAGCTACTAATATGAATTAAAAATATTGAAAGTAAGGATTCACTTTTAGTAAGCTTTTACGCAAAAAGAATTCTTGATTCTTGCTAAGCCTTACCTTGATTCCCCTAAACCTGCATTCCTAAGTCTTCTCCTGTTTCTTTGTCGGTTAAGTCTTGTTGAGTACTCCGCATCGGGGTTCGTTGACCCTTGTTGTAGGGGCGAGGTCATGAGCAGGCTTGTTTTGGTCCCTCTTTGCATGACGGTGTTTCAAGAAGAGGATGATGAGTAGAGGTGAACCCTTGGGCAGGGTTGTATGTGTAAATATGTTTAATGTTACTCCAATAAACTCCGGGTTGTAATATTACTACTTAAGTTTGTTTTGAACAAATGGTTTGTAAAATTATGGTTATGTAATCTTTCCATTGTTTACTCCGATGTATTTTAAATAAAATATTGTAATACTGGAGTGACTTGTTAATGAGATTCTGTTCGGAAGATTAATAGCACTTTCTAGATTAATGGGAACTCGTGCATAAAAAGATCGGAGGTCTTAATGATAATGATAAGTGCATGTAGGCCCTGTAATTTAGGAGGTTCTGTTACACCCACGTCAGCGCTCCGAAAGCTAAGCATCGCAGGAAACTTTGCATCACACAACACTGACCAATAACCGCAGGCAACAAATCTTGGATGCGCACGCGCGTGATGTGTACATTATCCAGTAGGCGCCGCGTCAGTGCATATACTACTCGCAGTTCAGTGGGAGATTAGGTAACAGAAAGAAGATATCCACGAGAGGGTGACTTCCGTCAGCCTCTCACCATCAGACTTTTGACTGAGGCTTGAGATTTGCTCGAAACAAAAGAGCAAATAACAAGAACTGAAGAAAGAAAGAGAAAAAAAAAGTGTGCAAGTGAAAAGGCAAAACGGCGCCGTCCCAAGAACAAGAACAAGACCTTTTCAGAGTTCTAGATTGCCATCCATCTACAACAAAATGAAATGCCTCGATCCAAAATCCAGGCCAAGGTGATAGTTGATACACGTGACTCTAGCGTGCTGACTAAGCCGGCAGCGCTTTACACGGCGGACTAGGCTCATCCTGGCACGGATTCTGCAGGCTCAGAAGCCCAACAACCAAAGCCCGACGACGGCAAGGTGACTTTCAGGGACGAACACGGATGTGTTTCCCGAAACCTTCCAACCCCGTGACTCACCGATGATGGATGACAACAGTATGACACTTGGTGCCGTAGAAGAAAGCACACACCGGTTTTGAACAGAGGGAATGGGGCCCAATAAGGCCTTCGCTACAGCCTAGAATAAGCAGGCTTTAGTAGTTTGCTCACAGAAAATGCAAATCTTTCCGTTTTTGAACAAAAACATGTCTAGACACGGTCGCCAACTGCAGCCTGATCGGAATTGCTGCTTCCAGCAGCAGCCAACCTGCCTACAAGTACTGTGCTTTGTGTGCTGTCGGTCTTGTGTGTGAACATTAAGGGAAGCGATCAACCTACTTACACCCTCTATCTCATTCTATTTCACTGTACTGTGTTGTAATCATGCTTGTGTTGTGACCATACTGGAGAAATTATTTTACTAAAATTTTTAAAGTTGTTCGTGCAGCCGAGAACTAAATATTGTTTTACCAGTGGAGTGGAGAGTTCTACAAAACGAAACCTTAAATTGGCGAGCTATAAATAACATAACAACTAATTTACCGACTCGGACTGAAATAGCTTAGGTGAAAGAAATTCCTTAAAGTTGCGCAATGTAACGGTTTTTGATCCACAAACAAAGTCTTTTTTTTTAGGATCACAAACACAGAGTCTAGAACGCCTTGAGATTTCCTAGACTTTTTTTTCCACCCTGCAAACCTGAAAAAGGCCTCAAAAATCCTTCGTGTTCCCGTAAAGCAAGTTGCGCAATGTAACGGTTTTTGATCCACAAACAAAGGCCTTGTTTAGTTGTTAGAAATATTTGGAAAAAATATCTTTTGGAACTCGCATGAAGACACCGTAGCTAGTTGCTTTAGTTTGTTTGTGGTAAAAATTATCCTACCATGGGGTAAATAGGCTCAAAAGAATCGCCTCGCAATGTACATCTAAACTGTGTAATTAGTTACTTTTTTTTACCTATATTTTCGTCTTTCCAAACATATGTCTTTTGGTGTATTTAATGTGATGTGATGGAGATAGAGTGGAAGTTGGGTTAGAAATTTTAGCAATCTAAACGAGGCCAAAGTCTTTTTTTTTTTTAGGATCACAAACACAGAGTCTAGAACGCCTTGAGATTTCCTAGACTTTTTTTTCCACCCTGCAAACCTGAAAAAAGGCCTCAAAATCCTTCGTGTTCCCGTAAAGCGGCGAGCAGCCGCCGGGCACGTGTCCGTGGTAGACGGCTGCACTCTACCGGGCCGGGTCCCATCCCATGCTGTCTGGTGCCTGCTCCTGTCCTCTGCAGCTGCAGCTCTCCCTCTCGCGCCAGTGCACAGCCACCATCTCCCTCCGCCTTGGATCCTTGCGCGCGCGCGAGTCGAGCCGTTCCACTTCCTCCTCTGGCTCTGCCCCCACCTCCTCCCATGGTGGTGGTATTGTGACCGTGCCAGGACCCCGGTGACTGTGAGGCTGTGACTGTGCCTGTCGCCGCGCACGCACGCACGCAGCAGCAGCAGCAGCCCGCGCCACGCCGTGCCGTGCCGTGCGGGCTTGCCGATCCTTGAGGCTTTGCGTTGCGGGTGGTTGGAAAAGCAGAGGAGGACGAAGGCTGCCGCTGCCGCTAGCGCCGTAGCGCGAGCGCGCTAGCCGCTAGGTACCTTTGGCTCACGGGTTCCAGGCCGCCCGCGGCGCGGCGCGGTGCCTTTTCGCTCACACGGAAAGTGCCTGTGCCTGTGCCGCCTGCCCGCCGCCCCGCGCGCCCTGGCCGTAACATCCGAACCGCCCCCAATGGCGACACCACGGGCTCCTCACCCTCCTCCTCCGCATTAGTAGTAGCGGCCGCAGCGGAGCTCTCCTCACCACAGTAGCACACACCTCTCCTCCTCGCCTGCGTCTGCGTGCGCGCTCTGTTTCCCTTGCCGCCGTGCGCTCGCTCGCGTGCACCGCTGGGTGCTGCTTGGCTGGCCGTCGATGAGCATGGGGCGCTTCGTCAACTCCATGGATCCGAGGTCCGGGCTGGAGGTGATCAGGGACTGGAACGGCGTCGCCCACGTCGTGCTGCGCTCGCCCAAAGGGAGCCTCCCGCGCGGGTACGCACTGCGACTCCACCCTCTCTTCGTCTTCGTCTTGTTGGGTGATCGATCGGATCCGCATTGCTTTGTTGCTCGTGGTTTTGACGGGGTTTCGCCGTCGATGGATGGACTGCCTGAATTGCTTTGCAGGTGAGCCTGCACGGCGGCCAGGTCGTCTCCTGGAGGAACGACCGCGGCGAGGAGCTGCTCTTCACCAGCAGCAAGGTGAAATTATTTTCTCTTCTTATTATTTCCCACACACTTACTTACCGTCGTCCAGTAATATGTAATGCTTACAGGTTCTCAGATTGTGTAAGATTCAGCGGCCATGCCGTTTGATTTTCATGTGACTGAATGTCTTCTAGCATTAAAGAGTTATATTTGGTGTGGAGAAAACGCGACCACAGGCTATCCACATCATTCGGATTATTTTTGGATCGTTCGATTCTCAATCCAACGGTGGGCGCTGCCTCCGCCTCATATATATATATCATCAGCTGGAACCCTAGACCTAGTCGCGCCTGCGCCTGCACTCTCCCGGCCATAGCCGCCTCCTCCCTCTCCCTCCTCTCTCCCTCTGGCATGGCGGCGCGGGCGTGGGCGGCCAGCCCAGTCTTGGCGGCTGGCGGGCGGGGCGGAGCGGCGCGGCGGGCCAGGCCCAGCCCGCGGCGGTGCTTTGGCGGGCGGCGGCGGCGCGGCCCGGCTGCGGCGCGCCGCCGCTGGGCGTTTGAGGGGGCGGCGGGCGCTGGCACGGCGCGGCCCGGGGCGAGGATCCGTGGCGGCCGCGAGGGCGGCGGCGTGGCGGTGCGCGTCCCCACTCGACCTCACCGTCGCGTTCTTCGGTTCTGTCCAAAAATCTCCTTGTCTCCATCCTCCGGCATCTCGACCTCACCGGGCGGGTATCACGATGGTGGCGTCTTTGGGCCGGGCGGGGTGGCGCGGCGGCCGCCGCGTTCATCGCCCTCGCCGCGTTCGGATCCGCCTCGTCCTCGCCTAAATCTTTTCGCGTGAAGTCCACCGTCTCCGCCCACGACGTTGTTATCTTCTCCAAGTCATACCGCCCGTCTGACCCCCTCTCGTCCTTAATCCTTAGATACTACCTCTTCTTTTTCCTTGCGGAGATCCAGTTTCTAAGACCGGATTAAGGTACGATTCTTTGTGATATCGCTCCAATCTAACTCAGCTATAGAAAATCTGGTATACATAGCTTTTAGTTGCCACCGATTTCATCCTATCACGCCACACTAGCTCAGAATTGTCTGTTCTTGTGGTTTTTAAAGCGCATAGGATCTATTACTCAGTAAGGCGATTGCTTTGGGGAAAAAATCCCGCAAGTCCGACCCAAATTTCCGGTTTCAGAAAGTACGTAATTACATAACTTGAATCCTATACCAAATTAGGAAAAGTCCAAAGACAGTCTATTCTAGCAACCATGTGTGTTATTGCACTTTATGTGGTGATTTGGATTGTTGTCTCGCTTTCCATTTCTAGGCTTGAGTGATTGTGTGATTTAAACAGATTTACTTCTTGTTCGCTTTTAGCATTTTCTTTTACTCGATGTCACCGTGTAAGTGTAAGAGAAATGTACTTGACGTAAATTGCAACAATTCTCTTGAGCTTTCGAGCCTCCCCGTTAGGTTTACATTCTAGATTTGTGAACTTAGCAAAGACTCTTGTGTCCACCTGTTTAGCTCACTAGATCTCTTGCGATGCAGTTCAAGAAGCTAAACCTAAATATATTTATCAAGTTTAACATTTAACACCTGCCGAGTACATAACATTAAGAAAATGCACCGATAAAGTGATAAGCAAGTGATATAAAGTCGATACTCGGTCGATGACCTGAAAGGCAAAAGAAATGTACAGTGATAATGTTGGATTATAGAAGCATGAGCTTTTTTAGTTCTGCACCGTGATTCGAGAGACCGTCCCAAAAGGTATAATGTAGTCCTACCCGATTGTCTTTAATATTAGCTCGTTTTTGTTGTATGCACTAATTTCTATTGATGTATCATTGCTTCTCGCACCGAAATGGAAAATTTAGTTCTACACTGTGATTCGAGAGACCGTCCAAAAGAAGACTGTTAATCTAAAATGAAATGAAATATGGATACTTTCTAGCTTATTCTAAATATCAATACAAAGGAAAAAGGTAAGCTTTGTGTCTATAGACAGATTATAGCTATCATTGAAATGTATTCTGGTTTTATAAATGAAGTTGGTGGGATAGCTTATATCTTAGACTAGACAGGGGTCCCCACGGTGTAGTGTGGTATTCTTCGGTTGGAAAGAATGTCATGAACTAATCCAAGCAAGAAGAATTTTCGCTTTTTCATGGTGATGCTTCGAATGACATGTCGCCTTAGATGACCACATCAAGGGCCGAAAAATATCCTCCTTCCCATATAGAGAATTTTTGTTTACCATCTAATCCCCATTGATCTCGTCACAAGCTTTTAACTCATACAAAAAACATATGCACCCGTCAATTTATTTCAGTAAGTTATTTTTACCCTACAGCTTGAAATGGCCTGTATTTTCATTGTTAAATTCAATATGTTTTTTTTTTTTTTGAAACGTATCTGTATTTCGGATAAGGAAACCAAAGTACAAATACGTATATCGCATAAAGATACGCCGTACCATGATACATACAGTAACAACATTTATAGAACCCCTCGGAGCAGATGAAACTCATATGAAGAGCATACCAACCGTTGTTGAAAAATGAAAAATAATGAGTGTTAATTTGCATATTTCCAAAGCGGTGTCCAATGACAAGTCAGTATGCACTCGATTTTTTGAGCCGAGTAGGGGCAGGTAAACACTTGATCATTTTGCAATACATTCTCTGTTTCTCAATAAGCAATACATTCTCTGTTAATTTGCATAATAATAGTGTATGCTTTGTAGGGCTTTGATATCTTTCTTATATCTTGGTTATGGTTTACCATGTCTTTTGTTTTGCCTAATTCCGCCCTCAATAAGCAAAATAATGTCCGAAAAAGGTGCGAGATTTAGAGTAATTTTAGGATTGGTTGATAGATGCCGTTGTATTTCAAAGATTATTTTTGTGTTACGATAATGATGCTTAGTGTGTTGCCGTGGTTCCAATCTGTTCCTCCGCATTCAGCAATAATGTCTAAAAAGCATGCTCACCTGAGCCATCAGCTCTTTGCTACACCAAATTAGCACTCTATCTTCACCGCACCTTTCGGATGTATGTCTCTTATTCACCGCTCATGTCCCTTGTTTCCTACAATTGTTCAAGAGTTTGCATGTATGATGCTCATGTCCCTTCTTTCCTCGCGTAGGACTCCACCGCCCAAGCTTGATGGCCTTGAGACACCGAGTATTGTCAAAGAAGCACAAGAGAGGGTAATAGATTACCTCTAACTCTTAACACATTTAGATCAGTATCTTTTCATCCATGCCTAATCGCTACTAATGCACAAAGTGACCCGTCCAAAAGCAACAATCACATTTCCTCTGCCGCAAGCTCGTTCTAGATCATGATGATGTGATTACAGATGCTGGTGTAGAGATCACAGTATGATCTAGGGTATGAATTAACTATGCTAAATATAGGTATGATAGTTATACATACAATCTAGCTTGGTGCTGACTGATGCTTGGGTGCGTCCCCTCGAGACTATTCAAGTGCAAAGAAAAGAAACTGCTCTTTTATGCTATTTATATGCCAATGGGCTGTTGAGACTCTGTATGCTAGGATTTTGGTATTCTGTATTCTCAGATTATGCTACTCTATATGCTCAGAATGTGCTCCTCTATATGCTCAAGTTCTGATGCTCTGTATGCCTGAATGTTTTGATTCTTTCTTACCATTGTACGCGTGCTATCTTTAGATATTGCTCGCATACTGCGAAAGTTAAAACATGTTTCAGACAATGAATCACTATGTTATTTTGCTAACAGCTGATGTAGCAGCGACCATGTGTGATGCTGATGTAGCATATATTCTGGACATGTTTCAGAGAATGAATCGTTTAGTAGTATTTGTGGTTTGAACAATGGCACCGTGTACTTCTGAATGTTGACATTTGGTATCTATAATCTGCCATAAGCTTTCCAAATATTTGGCTGGCCCAATTCTCGCGCGCATGGTATCTAATATCTATGTGATTCTCTTTCCAAATGTACGATTGTGTTGACCTGAACATCTACCTAGCCTCCTGTAATATTTAGATCATGTTTTCTGTAATATGTAGTTCATGTTTAGACATCTGGTATCTATGTTGCATCCGTATTGTAATATTTGCTTCATGTCTGAACATTTGGTATTATAATATTTAGCTCTCATATCCTGACATCTAATATCTATGTGCATTCTCTTTACAAATACTGTTGTGGCCATTGCTCTCGCGCGCATGGGCGCGCGCAAATCACTAGTTTTTGTGAGAAGACATGTGTTCAACTGGGCTGCAAAGAACACTGAATTGTACTATTCATGTATAATATAAATTGCCACTGTTTCTTTAGTCCATCCTGATGGCTGGAGAAGCAAATGACAAATTAAGCTTTGCTATGTGCCTATGTTTGGACTAGTTTGCGGTCCTAAAGTTTCATAGTGGTTTCCCTTAGTTTCCTGTGCTGACCTCCTTTTTCTGGTCTTCCAATAGGACCAGTAGTGGAACTGTGTGGCCTTCTATCTGCTCCAACTCCAATGGTCTAAAGCACTTTCATGTCTGTTGTTTCTGACGTGCAGGCAATCTTCAAGCCGCCAAATGCGATGCGAGGTGGAATTCAGATGTGTTTCCCACAGGTGCTGCAGCATGACCCCCATTCTTGTCACGGTTTCTATTGGATCGTACTTTTCCGCTGCAATTTTGTTTTTATCTGCGGTGTACAAATTTATGTATATAAGCTGACTGATTGTGAGGGTCTTGCTGTAAAATTTCTGTGAGTATAACTGTAAAATTCCATGCAGTTTGGATACTCTGGGACACTGGAGCGACATGGATTTGCAAGAAACAGGATATGGGACCTGGATGATGAGCATCCACCACTGAATCATAATGATAACGGCAGCAAAGTTTCTGTTGACCTTATACTAAAGCCATCTGAAGATGACCTCAAGTGCTGGCCACATTGGTATACATTCTGCGGTTACCTGTTGTTGTATTCCTGTGACCATGCCTACTTTATGTTACAACTAAATGAGGGCTAGATGGCAAATCTCTGTTAAGTATTGTGTCATTGAGGTGTGTTGTCTAATGACTGAAGCTGGGTATTTCTGATGTTACTTTCTAGAAGCAAAATTTTGACTATTTTTCATGACATATTTTTGAAAGATTACATGTGGAAAGTGAATTCTTAAATAAAGATGTGGAAAATTAACAAGGATGCACTTTTATGGCATTGCTTATAAGGAGGGTCTTGGATTTGGATTATGCGTAATTAGTGCTACTTCATCTTACAACATTTCAGTTTTTTTTTTTTCAAACTAGAAAAGGAAATCTGAACAGGGTTGTTGCTTAGCTGGATGATCCTTTTACTGTTGATCAGTATTTACATGCTTAACATTTTTATGGACCTAGAAACCTTTTCATGCTTAAGTCACAAAATGCAGAATCAGTGAAGTTTATTCATATGTGCCCTCATGTACGACTATTATTTGGTTGCAGTTTTGAGTTTCGTCTGAGGGTCTCTCTTTCGAAGGATGGGGACTTGTCATTAGTATCACGCATCAGGAATGTCAATGGCAAGCCATTCAGTTTCTCATTTGCCTATCACACATATCTTTCTGTTTCTGACATCAGGTCAGGCATTATTTGCCCAGCACATCGTTCTGTATACCTCACTATCTAACTACTCCCTTCAGTGACTTTCCATGAGTGACATGCTACGTCTTGTTAATTCCAGTGAGGTCAGGATTGAGGGTCTGGAGACACTTGATTATCTTGATAACCTTAGCCACAAAGAACGGTTTACAGAACAAGGAGATGCAATAACATTTGAGTCAGAGGTGAAAGTTTTTCCAGTACTTAATGAATTGAATATACATATATTATTTAAATATGCTCAAACTAGCCTGAGACTACATCTTGGCAAGTCCAGCATTTTTATTGATATCGCCATACATATTACTATATATATATGCTTGGCTTGCCTCTGTGGATAGTTAAACATAACTGTAGAAGATTTTGGGCTTTAGTTGTTGTTTCTACTGGAATTATACTGTCTTAGCTCAGGATTTGTAACGTCATTAGTGACCCCTTCTCTTTGTTCAATTCTTTACAGGTCGACCGGGTCTACGTTAGCTCCCCAAATGTAGTAGCGGTTCTTGACCATGAGAAGAAACACTCATTTGTCATAAGAAAGGAAGGGCTTCCTGACGTTGGTAAAATCTGCTGCCCTTTGCCAAAATGTTACTTATCAGAAAATCACTGTTACTATTATAACGACCACTGCATCCCTGTCAGTTGTGTGGAACCCATGGGAGAAGAAATCGAAGACCATGTTAGACTTCGGTGACGAGGAGTACAAGCAGATGCTTTGCGTTGATGCGGCTGCCGTGGAGAGAGCAATCACGCTGAGACCAGGGGAGGAGTGGACTGGGAAGCTGGAGCTTTCTGCGGTTTTATCCACTAACTGCAGCGATCATCTTGATCACCCTGTCAGAATCTAGTGTTTATTCACATTTTAGTGCTATATATTTGCCTCACATGAGAAGGCCCCCTTTTGTAAATGAGATCAATAGGTAGATCTGTTATGAGTTAGCAGCTCAACTTGATTCTGGAATCGGCACAATTTTGTGACCTGGTTTTTGGAATCTCAATAATGAATGGCAGCAGCGCCTTGTTTCATGCATAATGCACACAAAATGGCAAGATTTATCTTGTCTTTGCAACTTCGTTTTTGAAAGATTCCTGGTTATACCAAATAAGGGGCGGCATACAATGTTAGGATTAGTCTTGTCAGGCATATTAGTATTAAACATGCTTGTATAAGCCTAGATGCCTCCTGGATGAGAGAGTTACATGTTGGGGTCTAAAAATTAGATAAGGTGTTGACTTGGGTGGTATCCCAATCAACAAAAATCTTTCTTGACATTCACTGTTGCCCCAATTTCTATACTACCTCCACATATCACAAGGGAACACGTTTCTTTCATAGAGATTAACACTTTTGGTTAAGTCCACACTAACCTCAAGCTCACATGAACTCAATCAATAAAACTAAATCAGTGTCAAGGACTCGTCACTGCTACATTAAATCTTTTGCGAGGCACTTGGCTTTTATTAATCGTGGCGGGTTTTTTTTAAAAAAAACATCACGGTTAATGCCTCCATTAACCGTGGCGTTTCAACCGCCACGGTAGATAGATTAATCGTGGCGGTTTTGTTAACGAGGCCCAATCAATTAGCCCAAAGAGCTCATACCAGCTCGATAACCATCACTCACGATAAAACGCCGCTTAGGGTTTCAAATTGCCACTCCGCTTCCTCTTCCTTAGCCGCCCGCTCCCTCTCCCCTCGCTTGTCACTTTTCTCCCTCTCCCTCGGTCGCATCCCCACCGCGCCCATGGCGGCCCGCTCCCTCCCACTCCATCCCATCCCGCTCCACCGGCCGCAGCGCGGATCCATGGCGGCGGCGTCCCCGGCCCCTCCCGCGTCGGAAGACGTGGGCCCGCCACGATCCTCCACCGGTGGCGCCGCAAGGCGGAGCTCCTCCACCGGCGGACTCGGATCCGGTGTTGGAGAAGCCGGATTCGGCGACGACGACCTCCCCCTCGGCGGTGGATCCGGTAACGACGGCGGCGACCTTCACCAAAAACCCTAGCAAATAAGTCGGCGGGTATGCCCTCATCCTCTCTCCCCCGTCCCCCTCTCCTCTCTCTCTCATATCTAGGGTTGCCCCTCACCTCTCCTTCTCTCTTAGATCCGCGGTACCGGTGACAGGCCCGGGCGGCGGGCGTGGCGGGTCTTGGCATGGCGACGCCACGACCGGGCAGCCGCGGCGGCGCAAGCGCTGCTGCGGATCCGACGGCACGAGCCCCCTTCCTCCCCCGTAACCCTAACCCTAACCCTAACGGGCCGTGGCGGTGGATCCGACAACGCGAGCCCAGATCCGACCCGTTAGGATTGTGGTTGGGCTTTTTTATTTTCTTTTTTTATATTTTTTCAGATTAACCATGGTTGTTTTTGTTTTTCTCTCGAACATGCGGGAGAGCTGCGTATCATTGTATTAGTAGAAGAAAAAAAGGAGTCATACATAGACCCAAACACACTCACACACCCCACTACACCTTCCCAGTTTCTAAGACTTCAACACCCGAGTCCGAGAATGCAATGATCAAGCGGGCTAAGAAACTAAAACCCCTAGCAAAGGAGCAAGGACAGATCCTTAGGTCCCGCCAAACACCACCAATGAGCTTCATCCTTACCTATATTCGTGGCTGTGTTAATTTTTGGTGCAACCCCATTGAAGACATAGTCGTTTCGTTGTTTCTAGATGCACCAGGCACCAAGGATTGGCGGCTGCTTCCTCCTTTTCCCACCAGTCCTCCCAAGTTGAATCATCAGGTTGGGGTGTGAGCGAGGATAGTCCTATTATAAATCACGTCGTCGGCGGTTAGGACCTTCCCTCTCCGTCTCTCACAATCAATGTAGTGGATGAAAGTAGAACAAGTAGACACAAGATGTAGGAGACTATTCTTTATTCATCTGAATCTCGGTTGATTACAATGGAGGATCTCCCACGTATATATAGTCCGAATAAGTCCTAGAGTATGGAAATCGCCCACACAATAAACGGACTAGGATTAGGATTCCTCCTTCTCCTCTTTCTATATTCCACCCAAGGCCGGAGAGTTTTGGTAAGAGCCCACATACAAACGGACTAGGATTAGGATTCATCCTTCTCCTTTCCTTCTAGGAAAGAGTCCATGTGTTTTACAACACTCCCCCTTGGGCGATTACCACGATATGCATATGCCTCGTCAAAAACTCCATCCAAAAACCCAAAGTGGGAAAAAAAAACGGTTCTTGGAGAAAAGAGTACATCACATTCGTTAATTGCATTGCACATGTTGTCTCATTAAAAACCTTGTGTGAGAAACCTTCTAGTAAAAACTCACATAGGGAAAAAGAGTACAACATTTAACCTTCTTGGTCATATATTCTTCTTCAGATACTCTATTCTTCGTGAATAGAAATTGATCTTCATAATCTATGCATAAACTTTAATGTTTTAGCAAATATGATCTTTATAATTCTAATGGTTTCAATTACCTTCAAGGTAAATTCAGTAAAATTGCTCCCCTCACAAAAGCCATCATTTGAATTTGACTCAAAAGTATGGCTTATAATTCTTCCATGAATTATATGGGTATAACAAGGAGCAATATGCTTCATGCAAAAAGAACCACTTGTTGTGCAAAACAAATAAATTTTATCCTTCAAGATAATAAATCCTTTTCGTGAGGATTACGGGAAAAAAAATAAGTTCATATTCAACATCTTCTAGATAGTGTATCAAGCTTATACAAGCTTGAATACTTTATAGTTCTTCCTTAGTGGATTTTGAAATGGTATATTCTACAAATCTTCAAGATTTTTATAGTATCACTCAATAATAATTCCAGTCTTACATTTTGGCATTTAGGGATAATGTAAATACCAAAGTCACCATTATTCTTTCTATTGCATTTAGAGGGTGATAGATTCATTGCTAGCATTACACTTTCTCGAGTGTTTATATGACACCTTCATGGTGTTTAAGATTCCTCATTTTTTTTCTCTCTCTCTATATTTCACTTCGGGGATGCATGGTGTTTATTCAAGAATTGACTGGTAAATCCTTCATGGATTAATTTCTTCAGGAATATACTTTAATTCTTAGTGAATTAATAATTCTCTTCTATGAGATACATACTCTACTGCATAAGGGATGAGTGATATACACAATAACGTTGAGTTATTCACTATAAAATCATTCAATGATTGTAATCCTTCTAGGACATGCTCTTCTTGAGACTTCAATATTCATTCATGAATATATATATATATACCTTAGACTTTAATACTTAGTATGAGATTTCTACAAGTTGCGATTTATATTCTTCGAATTATATGAATTTTTATAATCCACTTATTAACTTGCATATTCGATATTCATTTGTTTCATTTGCCGAGATATAGCGAACATTAATTTCTTCTTAATAGGAGATTCAACCTCAATTGCTTTCTTCATTGACCCGATATAATCGCTACAAGCGATTTTTTGCCATGGACTTTATTTTTTCGATCCGGGTTCTCACAAGAGAAACATTCGTAATTAAAGAGGTAGTGTTGTCGACAACTATTTTCTCTTCTCCCAATACTCTCACAATGTGAGAATGTTTTATCTCTGTCATTTCCCAAACAAGAGATGGTATATTGTTCTACATATCCAACACTAATGATGCGCGCTTAGTATGTTGGATTTCATCTTCATGATGATCCTCTTCATGAGGTGCTCAACCTTCTTCATGAGGTGTTCTCTTCATTAGAATGGAGGAGTTTCATTTTATTTCTATTCAACAAGTATACACAAAACTAGAACCCACAAAGGCCCCCGTAGATTTTAGCTTGATAGTATGCAATATTTAGTTTACTATTTGTAAACAAAACTTTTGGGTTATAACTTCAAGTTACTCCTCTCATTTATAAAAATATCGGCATATGCTCCGCTTCATGCTTTCACAAGAGCATTAGTCAAACTATTAGTTGACTTAGTGCGTGATAGTATTCCCGCTTCAAGCTTCAAGGAAATTTTCTAGATCATTTTTCTTCTCTGAAATAATATTTGACATTCAAAATAGGCTTTCTCTCCCTAATGCCAATATTAAATCTTTAATAGCATACTTCAATAGATATCCCCTATCATGGGCTTAAAACAATTCAAATTCATATGTCTCCAACTACAAGTGGAGGCCCATTTATGTATGCTATGATTAGGTTTTATGGGAAATATTCACGCACATATTTAAACATGGGGGTTATTATTCATTATGCAAAGTGAGCTAGTACTTAAAGTGCACTTAAGAATGTTCATCATTCCTATGAACTCGGGGATGTTCTCCCCCCGGTATGCACAAAACATAGTTTAGAAAAACTATTTCATTCTCTAGCTTCTTTATTATTTAGCCTAATAAATTGATCCAAGTACTCATACAATTAAAAATATGGACCATATACTACAAAAATATAGATACGCAACATACAAGTTCACATGGAATTTCTTCTAGAATTTTCTAATTGCCATTAATACAAAAAAATCCCTTAATGCCTTTTCTTCATAAATCCCAAATCATCATAATTGTGTTATCCACTATCTTAGTTCCACGATAATTCATCCTATCAAATGGGTTAGTCTCCATTGAGAAAATTTCATAAACTCACTCCCCGATCTTAGGTCGCTTCGGCCCTAGATCAATCTATTGCTTATGCATGCAATGCATCGAAAGCAAAGCATTCCTTAGTTCAACGGGAACCATATAGACATAGCATGCTAGCTAGCCAATTTGATTATGAGGGAAGCACAAAGATAGCTACTAGCCACAATTATAGCCGCTATGCTAATATTCATACAAAAGTTGAGATACTTGTAGCTCAATGAGATACATATGCAAATTGTAATGTGAAACGTTAGAATTCAGTCTAACATAATAGATAACAACAAAATGCAAAGCTACAAGCTTACTTGCAATTAGTGCAAGAGAGAAAGTTAACTTTCGTAGGGAAGGGACGCGTAAACTTCAAGTCCTGATACATGCACTTTAAAATTGATTTAGGATGGCTATGCCTATTAAAAATATATATTATCCACATTTTCTTATGCCTTTATCCAAAATTACTCCCCTTTTCATGCCATAACTACTTCAAGTAGTAATTGCTTCAAGCATTATCTATGAATATCAATTCTAATGCATCCATAGAATCCAAATCATACTTTTAGTATTCAATGATTATGACATAAAATTCGCATATCCAATGTACTATTCAAAGTGTACACCATAGGACTCGGGGTAGAATATAATTTCTAGCTCTCAAGATTAAAAATTAAATACTTAGGATTATACAATTTCTTGGCTAAATCGATCCTTATAAGACCGCTTAATATGCCAAAGATAGTCCAACTATTCATGTGCTTTTAGGAAATTCAGTTTCCCATCTACCTACATGGTAGTGATGCCAAAGAACTATAACCTTCGTGGTTAATTAAGGCTTCTTTTATGGATAAAAATAATACAAAATTTATTTTGATAGGCAATAGGTAATTTGTTTATATGTGAAAACATATAAATCTAATTTATTCCATGAGAAGTTCACACATATTACTTCAAGTAATTACAACTAAGAATATTAAACGTTTCATATTAGTCTTCAAGCTAACAAATTAACCATTAACCACTTAATTCAATGGGAATTAAAAATTTAATGCACCACCACCACTACTATCAATACTTCAGGATATGGAATTCAAAGATAACAAATATATAAGCACATGATTTAAGTTCTTCTTCAAGAGAAACTTTATATGTTCCAAATAATATACATTCTTGCATGTCGTAATTGACAAGGGGTAGCTTCATGCTTTTATATTCAATAGTTATGATATGTAGTCACACGCCTTCAAGAAGTGTAACATATGCTAGCCATATATTCAAAATTATTGCAATCGATAATATCCTCGGTTCATAAAGTCTGTCTAAAAATTCTAACTCAATTTTCAATTTGAGTAATTTCTAATGGTAAATTCAAATACTTCATGTATTATATTGCTCTTTGATATTCTATACTCAAGAGATATTTCTTCTAGAATATAGTTTGATAAAATTTTATTTACCATCTTGTCTTCTAGACATTTACAAAGCTTCAAGCTATTGTTTATAGAGCAAAATAAGTAAGCATACAAGCTTCAAAATTCGACCTTCAATGCAATATGATATTCTATAATCATAATTTTGGGATTTTACTCATGCAATGAGTCCCACAATGCATTTGTTACTTCTATCGGCCATATACTCATTCTAGAGAGTAATTCAGAAATATATATACTTGAGTTTACTACACTTCAATGGCGAGAAAATATCCTACATGGATTTAATAATGACCGTAACAAATACTTTTACTTTCGTGAGTAATTTCGTGGATATTGCTTTTTCTTTTAAGGCATGCAAAATAACGTAACTTGGACCATGTGCATCTAAGTTTACTACATGTAAACGAGTAGCAAGGTGCAAAAAGATAGTGGATGGTTATTCAAAATATTCTTAGAAGCATCCTAGCATTTTTCGGATTATGGTATATGCAAACTTTCGTAATTTATATATCAAGCATTCATTCAACCCAAAAAAATCATATGCTAGGAAAAACAAATACGAGCCTCTCAATGGTGATAAGTCTAAGGTCTGCGAGGATTTAGAGAGCTCATATATCTTATAGGCTTAATATCATGTTTGCAAGATAATCATTCAAGATTTTCATGGTATATAATTCGTAATGTGTGATATATATAAATAAATGCATTCAAAAGAGCATAAAAAAATATCAACACAAGACATATACACATATAAACAAAAAAGTGGTCATGTAAAATGTATTCGAATGCTAAATTTTCTTCCGGAAAACCCAAAACTTCTAAAGGTTTAGTTGCTTATTGGCTGAACCACACTTATTCTCCACACTTATTCTTTCGTAATTCATTTTGTTCCTTTCAGGTCCGTAAATACTTCTTAATTTAGCCGGACTGCCCTGGTTCCCTCTAGTCCGTAGGCCTGCTTTCGGCCCGGATTGTGCATGGCCGGTGGTGGCACGCTGAATTGGCGACCATGCGGTGGTAGTTGTGGTGCGGTAGGGACCAAAATCTATATGAGTCGGCCAAGCGATGAACACATCAATACTGTCTTGGTGGCGGTGCTTGAATTACAATAGCTCAAAGGTCGTTGGCCGCAATGTACGCGTGTAGTCGCTAGCTTTGCAAGTTAGCCTCCATACCGAGGTGGCAATGTGTTCTTTGACTAATCGCGAGGAAAAGGAGCTAGCCGATTGCGAGCCGGCCGCATGTGGGTGAACAAGTAAGCGGCCGACGTTCAGGCCGGAAGAACGGGTGGCCGAGGTTACGGTGACATCGGGGGGCGTATGGCTCTTCTAGGCCTTGATTATATATAATAAAAAAAAATACACAGATTTTCAGAATCCAGTAACGCCCACGCACCGCATACTCATACGAAAAATTCATATGTTTCCTGCTGCTACGGTTTGATGGACATGACGAATCACGGGCCACATATAACAGGGGTGGCGGCAAAGCCGAGAATCATGAACCATGGGGACTACTGCGGGATGTCCTGGTAAGTTAGCTACAGAGATGCAAATCATGCGGGCTGCTTTTGCACAATGACGTGTAGGCCATGGTGACAAGGAAAAAATAATTACAAAGAAGACGGCGGATTATTTGTATCCATGCGTGACTCGGGATACAATCCGAATTTGAATAGACCTCAATAACAATTGTTCATGGCTCCATGCCAATTATTCGTGGGTCTGTTATTTTGGATCTTCGAGTCCAATTAGTGTTGCTACAAGCAATTTAATGACGCCGAGGATGGATCTCACCGGGATCGCCTCTAATCATAATTTGTATGGCACCATGGTGGCTACTAGATCCATCGCATAAGCATATGAACTATTCATGTATGCATGTATGTTCGTACTTCATATACTAACCTATACTGCATGTATGTATGTCACGTAAAAGCCAACAAAATCTAGCTCAATGGCTAGATAAACAAACAATCTGCCAGATGCGATCTTTTCGTACCTTTGTTCTTGAATTTGAGGAGAAACGAAGCCTGTCGCGTAGGACAGTTCGGCTAGGCCGTGGGACCCGCCGGCGTGGACGATGAGTCGATGCAAAGGTGCAGATTTGTAGCGGCGAGGGTAGCGGATCCGTTCCGCTAACAACGCCGGGGATGTCGACGCCGCCGGGCGGCAGACGCGGCGAGACGTTGGCACGAAGTCGGTGCCGAAGATCGGCGGCGGCTTCAACGGCGATGTCGACGAAGAGCTTGTCGTGGCCGATAACGTGTTATGAAACGTGTCGTGATTTAGGACCTTCCCCTCTCCGTCTCTCACAATCAATGTAGTGGATGAAAGTAGAACAAGTAGACACAAGATGTAGGGAGACTATTCTTTATTCATCTGAATCTCGGTTGATTACAATGGAGGATCTCCCACGTATATATAGTCCGAATAAGTCCTAGAGTATGGAAATCGCCCACACAATAAACGGACTAGGATTAGGATTCCTCCTTCTCCTCTTTCTATATTCCAGCCAAGGCCGGAGAGTTTTGGTAAGAGCCCACATACAAACGGACTAGGATTAGGATTCATCCTTCTCCTTTCCTTCTAGGAAAGAGTCCGTGTGTTTTACAACAAGTCCAACGCGCTATAAGACAGAGAACCAGAATTGCCTAGCAAAAACACACCCAATTAGGAAGTGCTGAATGCTTTCCTGTTCCGGGTCACAAAACAAACATTTGGCTGGGTGGGGAAGTCCTCGCCGAGCAAGCTTGTCCACTGTCCAACACCGGTTATGAGCAACCAGCCACATGAAAAAAATGACATTTGGGAGGATCCCATGACTTCCATATCCTCTCATATGGCCTGAAATATATGGCACCATGAAAGAGCGCCTCATATGCAGACTTTGTTGTGTAATCTCCTGAAGCCGAAAGTCTCCAAATGTGTTTGTCCTGTATTCCTTCATGTAACTCAACGTTAGATATTAGATCCCATAATTCCAGATATTCCATCAAAGCATCTATAGGTAATTCATCTCGAATATCATCAATCCATTTCTCATCAGTCAGGGCCTTCTTCACTAAATGCATGCCTATTCTTCTTTTAGGGACCAAGCAAAAAATCTTTGGTGCTCATTCCTAGATATTTTTTTCCAGCAAGCCATTTGTCCTTCCAGAACAGGGTGATAGATCCATCTCCTACTTCGGTAAGCACTGCTATAGAGAGGAGACCATCCACCTCCTTGCTAATTTGAAGTGGCCGACTTGCCCAAGGTTTATTTGGTTCAGATTTTTTCAGCCATGGCCACTTAGCTTTGAACGCAAAGCCTAGAGATTTCAGGTCTGCAATTCCCAGTCCCCCAAGTTCTTTAGACCGACAGACTTTGGGCCAAGTAATGAGGCAATTTCCTCCATTTGCTTCCTTTCTGCCTCTCCATACAAAAGCTCTTCTAAGTTTGTCAATTGCCTTAATAGCCCATGGCGGTAGCTCAATTGCCATAGCTAAGTATACTAAAATTGCGCTTAGGATATGTTGCACCTACACCACCCTTCCTGCCTTTGTCATCAGTGCGCTTTCCATCTTGGCAAACTGATCCGCTATTTTATCAATAATTGGTTGGAATTGCTCTTTGGTCAACTTCTTGATGAAGAGAGGCGGTCCAAGGTATTTGCAAGGAAATTCCTGAATCCCGGGTAACAAGCTTTGAAGAAGTCCTAGATTTTCTTGAGCAATGGATTGGCATTACATTACTTTTACGCACATTTGTTTTGAGTCCGAAGCTTCCCCCAAAAAGCTGGAGCATCCTCAAAGTCGAGTGATATCCACCGATACAAAGTTGGAGGAAGAGTGCTACATCATCGGCATATAAAGAGATTCTGTGTTGAATTGGTCTTCTAGCTAGCGGTTACAAGAGTCTTTCCTCTTCGCCCGTGTGACCAGCCAGTTCAACACATCCATCACCAAGATGAAGAGCATTGGAGAGAGGATCTCCTGGCGGAGCCCCCTCTCCTATGCCGAATAGTCTCTCCAGACTGCCATTAAGGAGGACTTGAGTGGACGAAGATGAGAGCAGTCCACATAGAAGATCACACCTTCGAGCACCAAAGCCAAGCTTCCGGAGTACTTCCAAAAGGAATGCCCAATTCACTCGAATCAAATGCTTTTGTGATATCCAATTTGAGGAGGATCCTTGGCTGTTTTTGGGAGTGGAGAAGCTTAGCGCTTTTGCTGCACGAGCATGAAGTTGTCCTGAATAAACCGTTTTTTGATAAAGGCGCTTTGATCGCCATAAGTTAATTAACATTAACCATGTTGGTTTTTGGGGTTCAAAAAATCGCCACGGTTAATCGATTGACAATTTGAGGAGGTTACGAAAGTGACCTTTTGCTCGGTGGCGATTCTAAAAACTGCCACGGAAAATAAAATAAAATAAAAACGCCACGGAAGTTCCTTAATGTAGTAGTGCGTCTCTAATTACTTCTTTAGACAAAAGTTCTTCTTGACTTTTTCATCTAAATTCATCACATCATTCAACTTAGGACACAAATTAGCAACAAAGCATATAATACACATCCATGAATTTAGATCAACACATAAGCACATTTCAAGGACAACCCCTTTAAAGCATATAATACACATCCATGAATTGTTTTTTTTTTTTTTTTGAAGAAAACATCCATGAATTGTATCAACACACAAGCATATTTCTTCCCTCTTACTGCATCCAACAAGGGAGACAGACATAGTTCAACATATCTACTCATATTTCCATGATGACAATAGAGGTGTCTCAGAATTCTTCCATGTGATATTCATTTGATGATATCGATCACCTTGGACATTACCTGCATAGGACTCAAGTTCAGCCTTCTCATCTTGTGTGAGCTTCACAGATAGTGCTCCTAAATTCTGGTTGAAATTCTCAATTTTTGTTGTTCCTGGTATAGGACAAACATCTTGTCCTTGATGGTGAACCCACGCCAATGCAAGTTGTGATGGTGTGCAACCCTTTCTTTTGCCATTTCACTAATACACTCGAATACCTTGACATTCTTGTCAAGGTTCTCTGGTTGAAATCTGGGCAGATTCTGCAAAAGAAAGGAATTCACATGAACAAGTGGCAGTTTTTTTTGAAAGCTAATTCGGGGGAGAGCTTCCCCACCTACTTGAACAAGTGGCAGTTGATTGCAATCATAGCTTCATAGCTGTATTGTGGGAAAATTGTTGTATATTTTTTTTCTAAAAAGATGTATAAAATTCTACTCTTTGTTTTGCTATGTTTATATATAAGAACAAAAAGACACTGACAAATTGATTTCTGATGCAATAGAAAAAAAAATATTCCACAGGTGCATGCATCTGAAATTCTGAACTCACCCTGCGTATGTCGTGTTCTGATAGGGAATCCATCACTTTTCCACCTCTGCCGAAGAATCCACCGCCTAGCGGACAGTAAGCCACGATTCCTATTCCAAGTTCCCTGAAATCGCCAAAGCAAGGAGAAAAACAATTCAGAAAAATAACGCTTTCAAACCTTTTGAATAGAAATCAAATGCTGTGTTCCGTTCCCGAAAATACCTGCAAGTAGGAATTATATCTTCTTCGGCATCTCTAGTCCATAATGACCACTCTAACTGGACTGCGCTGATTGGATGGACTGCATGAGCTCTTCTGATGGTTGACGCACATGCTTCAGACAAGCCGATATATTTTATCTTCCCTTCTTCAACGAGCTTCTTGAGTTCACCAATCTGCAACGCCGTCAATCAGGCAGTAAGCACATGAACAATTTGCCAGGTAATAAAGGATCGATAGAGGTGCCAATGCCAGTCAACTCACCGTGACCTCGATGGGCACCGTGGTGTCTACGCGATGCTGGTAGTAGAGATCGATGCAGTCTACGCCGAGCCGCCTGAGGCTGGCCTCGCACGCCGCGCGCACGTACGCCGGGTCACCGCGGACTTGACGCTTGCCGTCGACGAACGAGACTCCGAACTTGGTGGCCAGGTCCACCCTCTCCCTCGCCACGCCCTGCAGCGCCTTGCCGAGGAGGAGCTCGTTTGTGTGCGGGCCGTACAAGTCGGAGGTGTCGAGGAAGGTGACGCCGGCGGCAATTGCATGGTGCACGAGCGCGATCATGTCCGGCTCCGGCTTAGGCTGGCCGTAGCTGGCGGACATGGACATGCCCATGCAGCCGAGGCCCTGCGCCGAGACCTCCAGCCCCTGTGACCCCAGCTTCATGCGCGGCACCACCGGCACAGTCACAGACGACGGAGAAGCAGCCATATTATTAGCTAGCGAGCGAGATGATGCTCTCTCTGTCTCCCGCTTGAGCTTCGGCGCGCTGTGTACAGATAATAACGTAAGTCCAGAGTCAAGCCTCCTGTGAGTGAGTGGTGAAATGGCTGTCCTCCGTGGATTTATTAGTGTGCTTGCGCGCATTGGAAAGGCCCTGCTAAACATGACCTCAACTCATGCAAAGAAAAAAAAACATGACCTGAACTCCTGAAACGTACGTCAGGGAACACATCACCCGGTATACAGGCCGTACGTCAGGGAACACATCACCCGGTCCGGAGGAGTGCAAGTACAATCTAAATGACACTGCTACGCTCAATACGTCACTGCTTATGTCAGTATGTGAGATTGCGGTAAACCTGTTAATACCTTCGGTCGTTGCTTGTTGAAATTTTCTCCAATTCCAGTCAATTATTTGTTTAACATCTAGAGGCAGTCCATATGTGGGCTATTCGGCTGATGTTTCTATGGCTGATAAATCAACTAATGTTGTTTTGTTTTGAGAGAAAAGTTAAACATTGTATCATGGCCGATAAGTTCAAGTGAGAGAAAACCACTATCTATTAGTTCTTTCAGAACCGAGGCATTCTCTATTTCCACTAGCAAATATATAATGAAAATACAGCATTCGAGACATGTTCAAGAAGCAGCATGCAAGTTTAGAACCTCCTAACTGTCCTTTACCGATTACCACTGAAGACAGATCTAGCCAAAAGACACAACTAGACAGACATAAAACACAATTGAAAAAACAAATAGAAATTATATTACCAATGTATGGTTTCTTCAAATCTTACCTACTCTCCTATCATCTATCTACCACAACTTTTTCTATGTTAAATTGTGTGTAAACATAGTTTGTATATAAGAAATCATTTTCTTTCCCCTTTTCTTCAATTCTAATGTCATATTCATATTTGGTTCTTTATTATTCTCTCCTAAAATATAAGGTACTGAAGCATTCAAATTTGTCCGGCGTTATATATAAAGCATTTGAGGCGAATCAAAAAAATCACAAGTATACCTACCATTAGTATCTACTACCATGCTTAAAATATGGTAAGCGTAGATTTTCTCTATAATTAAGAGAGAATTACATATATTATTTGTATTACCTCATAATCTACATACATTAAAATTCTCAGAACATCCTATCTTTTGAACGGAGGAAATAACAACTAGATTACAAGGAAATTATTTTCTTGGATTTTAAAAAGTGCCTCTTAGTTTTTTTGGTCCTTTTTCTCGAACTTGTTTATTTTGCCCTACTATGAAATTACTTTATTTTCTTGGTCCTTCTGACTTGTTAGTTTGAGGGGATGAGGGGATAATGGCCTTAAATTGTACCCGAAATTACTATTTTACCCGTGACGCCTTAATATTTGTGACAAGAATCTGGCCTTTCCACTCGCGTAACGAACGGCCCATTTTATTCTGCGGACCTCCAATCCCACAAGGCCCAGAGCTCAATCTTATCCTCTCCATGAGTATCAGACCTTCGTCCCCGTGGTCCGAGCAGAGCAGCGCAGGCGGCCGCGTCTACGGGTGAGCGGGCAGGGCAGACGGCTGCCGCAGGCGACCGTGTCGTGGAACGAACGGCGGCGCGAGTGGGCGTGCAGGAGCCGAGAAGACGCAGGCAGCAGCAGGTAGGTCGATTCCTGTACAGTGCTAATGCAAAAATCAGCTAAGCTTAAGCTTGCAGTATGCCGTAGAGCTGCATATCCAGTCCAGTGAGGAGCATTGCTTTGGACGGTGCAGCGCCGACTGCGCAAGGGCGAGGGCGGAGGGAGGAGACATGGAGGGGCTGACGTCAAGCGAGATCGCCGGCTTCGTGGTGGGTGCCCTGCTGCTCGGCGCCACCATCGCTGCCCCCAAAGTCGACGGCTTCATTGCCTCCTCCCAAAGAAGGTCCATTCCCTCTTCCCATCTCTCTGTCTCTGCGTTTTCTTTCATTGTTATTAGAGAGTCCCAAACCAGTTGTAGTGTTTGGCATCTTGGAGCAGTGTAGGGAAGATGGTTTAGAACAGAAATATATATATAGCTGTGGAATTAGAATTAGAAAAGGGTGAACGAATTTCCACAGTAAATAAGATTGCACAGTACATGTCCCGATTTGGTTACAATGTTTTTATTCCATCCATATCTTCAACCTCAATTGGTAGCCTGCTACTGTATGAGGAATGTCATTTCGAGTCTTATGGCATTGTGCATCAGGAAATGAAACTGAGATAAGAAAAGTATGTATTGTTTGGAGATGACTTATGATCAAAACCCCATGGCCAATGCCTTGAGAGAAAAAAGGGTACAGTATAGATAACAGGAGAAGAAGACTTTAAGTTCAGAAAATACATAACTGGTGCTTTCAACTGTTCATCTTTTGTCTAAGCTGTGAGCAATGTCCAAATGCATGGCAGGTCACTAGGTATGTGCAAGAGGTGCGGTGATCTTCGGATTGTAGCATGCTCGCAGTGCAAAGGGACAGGCTCAGCTCGGAACGGAGGGATACTCAATCTGGGCGTGCTGGATGATCTCTACGAGTCTCTTGGAGCTGAAGCCAAGACTGACAATTTGGTTCCTTGCACAAAATGTAGATCCAGAGGTCGTCTCTTGTGTCCAGAGTGCTCTAAGGTCGCATGACCCTGTACTGTAATCATATACTCAGTGAGAACTGAGAGCACTACATGTTGAAATGTACGGCTCGGACAAACACACAAACCACTGCTATGGCTTTTTGTGTTTTATGTTTGAACAGAATATATATATATGGAATTCCTGAACTCCTGAACATGATATGAAACATGGATATCTTTCAGCTTTCAGGTCCTATATTTCAGGTTCTATTTTCACGACTAAAAATAGGCATATGCACTGCATGATTGATAAACCTTAACACTGAAAAGTTGCTGGTTCAGAGGACAATATTATCAGTTTAGTCACATGAATTTTACACCTTCAGAATCATTAACCTTGAATATAGCAGCTCTTCCCTGTTGTTCTAGCAATCTCAGAGCACGCATTAGAACAGTATTATCAATGCCCTCAAGTTCTGCATGTATAACAGACAAAATTAAGATGATTAAAATTGATGACCATACAAATGGAACATATTCCCAGATTTGCAAGTAATTGTGTCCATGTAAATGTGAGGATTTAACTATAGTTGTGCAATTAAAGGAACAAGGAACATGTCCTTATCAGAAAGAATATCATTTGACTAAAAATATTAACCAGCTTCTCCCCACTGAGCTCTAAGTTTCTAACCGAAAGGAAGGGCTGCATGTGACTGGTGATTTGTGATGTCTCAGCAACTCCCATATGAGAACATAAATATATAAAAAGATTCAGAGCTCCTGATGCACCACTAAAACAAATAATAATTTTTGCCATGCCCTCGAAATAAGGAAGAAATACAGCCTTGTTTCTCCCTCCTGTTAACATGAAAAGTTTCTCTGAATAAATAGACTAGAATCTCTAGGAACAGGGTACAAAGATAATTCCCCTCAAATTCAGTTGCTTGAATCCTAGAGTGCACAATCATGTCTGCCACACTTTAAGAATCAGTGAAATATCATGTCTAGAGACTATGTACTAGTCTTACCAGTTCCACGCGTGTCAAATCCGAGCGTATATCTTCAATAGGCATTGTGTTCCCCAATCCATTCTCCTTTACCTACAAAAGGCAACAATAATTCACGATCTTATATTTTGAACGTTAATTCATGAATTTATGATGTTCTGAAGGCACTGTGGATGTCTGTTTGCATAATAGTTACTTGATTTAAAAAATATATATTTTAAATGCACAAGTACTCACAAAGTTGAATATGTAGCTGGCCCAATCTTGAATTGTCATCCAGAGAATAAGACACCTGGTGCAGTTTCTGTCCATCCACTCGGCACGCCCTGCAAATTAACCATGCAGTTGTGGATTAGCGCTGGTCATCACCTGAACAATGCAGAAAGCATATGGCCTATTTTCACAATCAACTGCAAGACAATGCAGAATGCATATGGCCTATTTTAACCATGAACTGCAAAACAATGAAGAATGCTTATGGCATATTTTCCCCATGAACTGCAAAAGGAATGCAGAATGCATATGGCATATTTTCACAATGAACTGCAAATGGCATATTTTCACAATGAACTGCAAAACAATGCATATGGCATATTTTCCCCATGAACTGCAAAACGAATGCAGAATGCATATGGCATGTCTTCACAATGAACTGCAAATGGCATATTTTCACAATGAACTGCAAAACAATGCATATGGCCTATTTTCACCAGGAACTGCAACAATGCTTTACAAAATTTATCAGTTTAGGTATTCTCATTCACCTTCAGAAACAAGAGCTGAAATGAAAACTTCTTTTGCTTTCCGGGATAGAGATCCTGCATTAAGAAGAAAGA
This sequence comes from Hyparrhenia diplandra, assembly GCA_015847255.1. Lineage (NCBI taxonomy): Eukaryota > Viridiplantae > Streptophyta > Magnoliopsida > Poales > Poaceae > Hyparrhenia > Hyparrhenia diplandra. The sequence continues at coordinate 5,776 of JADLZK010009358.1, read as the reverse complement.
CAGATAAGATGCGATCCAGAAAAAGGGAAATGCGCAAGCAACTCCACAAACCACTAGCAGTCTAGCACATTAATATGCATGGTTAATCTTTCAGTGGGCAGGATGAACTCATGCACATGATACAAAACAAAGTAACGTAGCAGCAGCCCCTATTTTCTGTTGCCTAGGTTACACCTTCGGAATACCAGACGGGGATTTCGCTCTATTCCCCCAATCTTTACTTTACGCCACGCCAACTCTCCGCCGTGAAAGCTTAGATTGGACCGGCGTGAAAGCTTAGAGAGGAAGACCCTTACCATAGTACCCTGTCTCCCGTAGGAGATCGAGACACAGCCTTAGGGCTATGGGGAAAGTAGGTCGATTGCCTAAGAATTACAACTACATACAAGTCTATAAAGAAGTTTCCAAAAATTGATCGGTAGTAGTCTGGTCGCACCTGAACAATAATATTCTAGGGGGGAATGCATGGCTTCCGTGGAAAATTCAGACTTTCTTTTTGATGCTACGAGCACATAAAACATATACTTTGAAGCTTATGGGTTATTATTATTCATATTAACAAATGTTCTGAAATTAGCGGGTCCTGGGTAACAACATATCAAAATGGTAAATTAAGTAACAGAGAAATAGACAAGTTAAGGAAAAACGAAACAAAAGAGCAAGTTAATACTTTCGATAGCTGGATTGAGAACAATGGGAAATCTTGTTCAAGTGAGATGATGTATATCCGTTGACTTCGGCAATATTGAAGTATCAGTTCTTTCCATAGATGCAGTTGCACTTCCCGTGTTGCCAGCGACGGCTGCAAACTGAATGAAGGGCAAAAGAAAAACAAACTTATGTTGTCATCTGTCTTCGGCTGAAATCTCTCATGCATATAATAACTAAGTAAAAAATCTGATGAGTCATCAAGCGAAAGTATCAAGCGAAGGATGAATTTACGTAAAGTAAGGAGGGTAGTTGAAGAAGTCTGGAAGGTTGAAATTCCCCAGGTGCTTCATCTTTTTATTCTACTAGGAAATATGCCCGTCACGTTGCTACGGGTGCACGATTAAATTTTTTTTTCCTTCTGTGATCATTTTTCTTAACAGAAAAGATGAATTTAACTATTTATTGATTTTTATTATATATGTTGCATTTTGAGCGTTTAATATGACATCGCTCAATAATAGATACACGAATTCGAAAAGTTCACTATGTCAACCTATAATAATTTAGGGTCATATCGGGTGTCACATAATATGTCACACTGAGTGTTCGAATACATAAGTAATATACGATACAAATTTATTAAGCTACAAATTTATTAAGCATAACTAATCCATTATTAACACATGTTTACTATAGCACCACATATGTCTCACAAATTAGTCTTAATTTGTGCACATAGTTCCTAAATTAGTATATATTTAATAGTCTAAATTTATGTCTAAACATTTGATGTGACAGAGGAACAAGATTCATTCGTTGGCACTGTCATGTCCACGGAGGAAGTAGTTAAATTTATATAGTAAAATAAAGGATATGGAGCGGATAAGGTATAAACTTTACTACTCATATCTGATGTTGCTCTGATTCCATCCAAGCCAAAAATGGCACCAACGGTTCAGCGCATCCAAGTCCCAATTAGCCACACATATCTGAACTCCAAATGCTAAATGTGCTTGCAATTATTCGGAGTCCAAACTCAAACAATGGTTAGTATTGCAATGGCACGTCGTCAGGGCACTATCTCTTTGAGCCCACAACTATATAAAAAATAGCGGTAATTTATTAATCATTGGATGTTTATTAACGGCATCATCACCTGAATCAACGGTTTGACAGTAGGTGTTTCACGTTCTATATGGGCTTCATGATGGAGTATGTACATATTATTTATAGGAATTCCTTATTTATATAGATAGATACAGCCCAATTAAGACTTAAAAGGCCCAATCGCAGCCCAGGTCTCCAGGAAATAACGCTTCGCGTTGCCTTCATCTTTTCTCGCGGCCAGGACAAAGTTTTACGCAAACACGTACCGGCACACACGGACAGGCGGACGGACGGGCGGACAGATTAATTTGTGGCAGATTGGCAGAAATTTCTGTGCTTTATTATTAGGTATAGATTATTATTCTCCGTCTCTTGGAGCAATCGAAGCCACACCACCTAAAAAATACACACGATTACTACACATTATTATTAGCCCGAAACAGGGGATAGAAAGCAAAAAAGAGATCAAAACGGTAGTACTTAATCTGATTGATTTATCATATCTGAGTAAGGGGAAGGGTGAAACCCGCATTGATACGTAGAAGGTGAGAGCAGGCACTCACCGAAATGTACCCTCGGAGGGAAAAACAAGGCGTTCAGACCCGGTTGTCGCCGTCGATTCTTCTTAGGCGGAGGCGGCGGCCGATTGCCCGATCGAGTTTGTCGTCTAATATAATATGTATATGCAAACAATAGTTGTGACCTTTAACCCAAATTTAGGGCTAATCGAAAACGATATCGGATTCGCAAAAACGAAAGCGGAAGCGAAAAAAGGATTTGGAACCTCTCCGGGCCGATTTTTGAAGAGCACCCTGCGGCGGCGGTGTGTCGTCTGAGACGGAGAAGCTTTGAAGTCCGAACGGGAAAGTGATGTCTCTGCCTCTGTCTCTTTATTTTTCTTTTTCTTCTCTCTCTTTTTTTTTTGGCGCGAGATTAAGGCCCTTTTTGGGGACCGTTTAACTTTTGATTTTAAGCGAAATAAGCGTAATAATCCCACCAAACACTGCGCTTCTCAATTTGCTTTGCAACACCATCGCGAGAAAAGCAGGCCCGACACTGCTTATCGAAACGCGGCCGGACTCGCTTTTCTCAAAACGCGAAGCGCTCCTCCCGGCCGGCCCTCTCCCCGCAGATCTGGGCATGGAAGCACGGCGGTTCCATGTAAGCCGCTCCCCCTGGCTTCTTCGCATGGAGCCACGGGATTGGACCGGGCGAGCCCGCACAACGACCGCCGCAGCCTGCCGGCCGCCGACCGAACGGAGGCCGGTGTGGGGAGGACGAGGACGGCCGGGGACAAGCGGCGCCAGTAATACTCGGGATCCGAGGACGGGGCGGTCGGGGACGCCGCCTCCGCCATCCATGGCACCGCGCCCACCATGTCCGCACACAACGACGCTTCTCCTTCTGCCCCTCCTTTTCCTTCGGCCGAAAAAAAAAAAGGCTTTTACCCTCGTACCATTATGAAAAAAGCTCCCGACGCGTGTACCACTACAAACTTTGGGCGCACTGTATACCATCGCCAAAAGTTTACTGGCCCCCGAACACTTTCAGCCCATTTTGCACACTAACACCGTTAAAAAATTTTGAGAAAAGACTTTCGCCTTGTTAGGCCATAGAAGGGATTAAAATCACCATTGTCCTCTATACCACTCCCTAGTGTTATGCTGCATATGGCTGTACACTTGTAAAAAATCCAAAAAAAAAAAAAGTGCAGCACGTATGCATATATGTGCACTTGTTTTCAAGACAAGAAATTGACACAATATATAAAGGCTTCCCACATCATTTGCCATCAGAGCAAGATTTTCTCCCTCTTCTAGTCTCAATTTCTGCTGCTCACACATGCTACTCAATGTGTAGTTAGAAACTCTTTTGCTGGATGCTATCTGGGAGCCTTTTGAACTCCTCCATGTAATCTGTCTTTATTTTAATATATCGCCAATTATTAAAAAATCATTTCATTTTTCTGACCAATATTTTGTAGGAAAAAAAAAAACAAAGCTCCCTAACCAGTGATGAATGCTTGGGTTAGCCATTGCTCCTGTTGTGTCTACACAAGTGAAGTGTCATTGCTCCAGAAAGATTGGCCGGATCATATAATCTGACCTGTAACTGAATGACTTTTCAGGTTGTTGAAATTCGTTGTATTTTTAGTAATCCCCTCTCTGCCTTATGGAATTCAGTTGTTGGAAGTGGATTATTATGGCTGTTTAATTTGTTTTTCATCTCAAAACAATTAAAATCCACAAAGTCAAGGCATTGGTTGGTTTAGGAAGAGAAGTTGAGATATTTGACATCGAATCTGCATGCCTCGCAACTACCCAAATCGTGCGGCTTTTAAAAATTTGGCACTCCACAGCTTGAATTTACGATTCGAATGTCGTTCAGGCGGCCTGACTCTGGCGACGACAAGGAGGCGTTCGTCGCGAGGGGGTGGGCGCAGGCCGCCTTGTCGGACGCCCGGCGCGCGGACGCGGAGGCGCTGCTCGCCGCCGTGCGCTGCCTGCAGAAGGAGCTCCGAAGGGTGAGGGGCAAGGCCGAGGAGCACTACCGCTTCGTGGACCCCGACATGCCGGCGTTCTCGGGGGTACGTGGCGAGCTGCACGGACTCGGCACTGGAGGCCGGCCACGTCCCGACGGCCGAGGACCTGGCTAGATGGCCTGCCGGCTCAGGCGCGCGCCAGCAGGGACGGCGAGGGGACCGAGGAGGCCGTCATGGCCACGCTGCGCAGGCAGGCCGCCAACACCGGCGCGTCACACGGTCCACGCGTTCACCGCGTTCGTGCCGTCCGGCGCTGCTGCACGGGCCGGGGCGGCGCTCCTCCTCTTCCCTCTTCGCGGCCGGGGCGCGGCGCTCTCCCTTCGCGGGCGGACGAAACGCGAAGGCCGAGCGCTCGGATAAGGTCTCTTTTTTTTTTTTTACTCATTCCCAAAAGGGTAGGATGGTCACTTATAACGCCGGGCCTCACATGTCGGGTTAGGGAAACGTTAAAGAATCGAACGGAACACGAACAGAAATGGTAGACAGGGACAAAGAAACTTCCTGACAGATGGATGGCGCCGCGCCCAAAGTTTGTAGTGGTCGTGAGACACGCGCCAGCCCGGCACATTTTACCTGAAAAAAAAAACCGAACCGAACCAAAATTTCGGTTTTTTGGGTTGTTCGGTTCGGTTTCGGTTTCTGCGCTGGAAAACTTCGGCTTCGGTGGTCGGCTTCGGTTCCAGTGCTCAGAGAACCGAACACCCGCATGAAACCGAACTGCAACAGCATGGTCTCAAAATCACAGGCCGAGGGAGGGCATCCGCATATCAGCTAGAAGCTATCAGGCTACCAGCAGCCCAAGCCAAAGGCCCAACGTCACAAAGTGGCCCAACGGCCGCACACCACTAATCCACACACATCTCCAACCCTATCCTCGTTCCTGAATCCTGACTCCTGAGTCGCTATGGGTAGCAGCAAAGTGGCGGCCGCGGCACTGGGCTGCGATGCGCTGGTACGGCGGCGAGGCGAGGTGTGGCGGCACGTGCGGCGGCGCTGATACGGCTGCGAGGCGAGCTGTGGCGATGCGTCCAGGTCCAGGCTGTGCGAACGAGCAGCGAGCGAGGCCACACGGCCGCATGGGCGAGCTTGCGTGTAGGCGCCCGCGCGTGCGAGCGGCGAGCGGCAAGCAGGGCAGCGCGGCCGGCCAGTCACCTGTGGCGGCGATGGCGCGGCGACCTTGTCATGAGCAGCGGCTGGGGGCAGACGAGGTCTCGAGGACGGCGCAGGAGCAGAGGCAACGGGCGGACCAGGTACGCGGCAAAAAATCTCGGTTGAAACCGAACACCGAACCGATGAAACCGAAAACCGAAATCGTCGGTTTCCCCTTCTTCTGTGAAAACCGATCGGTTGTGAGCTTCTCAGAAACCGAAGTTTCACAACCCGAATAACCGAACCAGGTTATCGGTTTAAACCGAATACCCACCGCGATACACAGTCGGGAGCTTTTTTTCATAATGATCTGCGCAGTTCCTCAAA
>JADLZK010009357.1:0-24596 GCA_015847255.1 Hyparrhenia diplandra | reverse complement strand
GCAGCAGCCATGCATAGCAGCTAGCAGTAGCAGCGCCAGCGATAGGGCAGCGGACGCGGTTCCTGTAGCGGCGGGCACAGATGTGCACTTTCACGGACGGCTGAGATCATATAACGGAGTAGCCTCCGTCTGGGTGTTTTGAGGGCCAGGAACGGTAATGAAGGTACCGGTCCGCCGTAATGGAATTTCTCTGCGCGCCCCTGGCCCACAAATTGAAGCTGGTAGACAAAACCGTTGATCCAGCCACAATGAATGTACCAAAACGACTTGCAGAGCAAGGTTCCGGCACGAACCAGATTCAGATCATCCAAATTTCATCTGGATAAGCATGGCAAATTTACCACTCCTGCCGATCCTTCAGATCCAGCTCTCTACTTCGACGATTCAGAAAGTGATGGCGATCCATCAGCTGGAGACCGAGTCGATCACATTTCAACAGCTTCAGATCGTGAAATCGAAGCAGAGCCCCCAACTACTGAACAAGGAGCAAAGCAGCCGCATCAAGATGAGGGGCAGGCGATCACCGAAGTGGTTACAAATCTGTCATACAAGAGGAGGTACGAAAGTTCATCTTATCTTGTAGGGATTGACGATGGTTATCTCTTGACGATAATAAGCTCATCTTAGCCGTTTCCCGATTAAACCCTAAAAAACAAGTTTGTTTTCGTTGATGCCAGTGGATCAAGCTTCGTCTAAACACCACTGTAATTGTATTTTTACGCTGTTCTTTCAGAAAGCGGGGTCGAGAGGGGCCAGACCACTGCTTGAACCCATCTGGAATTAGTGCTGTTAGTGCTGCAATTGCATCATCCAAAGCTAGACCAGATGCTCCTGTCTTCTATCCTTACGTCGGCACTGTCTTCAACTCCTTTGAGGAAGCAAAGGATTTCTACAACCTGTATTCATGGGAAGTAGGTTTTGGAATTAGGGAATCAAGATCAAAGAAGAACAGAAACGAATATATCACAAGGAAAGATATTGTGTGTTGTTGCGAGGTAAGAAATTGCACTTGCATATTCTTTATGGAATCCCATGAAAACTAAAACCTTCGCGAGAAGTTCATAACTTGTTCTCCACTTTTGTTGACATGCATACCAGGGTACTGTGAGAATATAGCGCAGCCAGTTATGTTGGGGAACTTTATATTATTCCCAATGTCTTGCTTCATCTTGCTCACTGATTCAAGCAAACGAGAAATAACAAACCCACACCAGTCATGATTCTTGATTTCATCAGGCTCTTGAATTGCATTCCAGTAGTCAACAGCCGCATAGTCATACTTCGATGATGGGCAGAACAGATTAGAAACAACAAACACAACAAATGCTACCCGGAATACATCAGCTTCAGCTTCAGACATGCAGCTGCCATAATCACGCTCAATCACCTCCTGCACCAGCTTAATACTCCTCTGCTCTTTGAACTCCAACCCAAGAAATCTTTGTAACACCTTTTCCTTAGCATCCCTGCTTCCAACGCCAGCATTCAAGACAGGCTTCCCCGACCATGGTATACCAAAAACATGACCCACATCATATTTACAAAATTTCAAGCTGATGTGCCGCCCAACATTCAAAGTTGACAGCCTCTCATTCACACAGCCCATAAGCCACATCGAGAACTTTCGGTTGATTTGCTTTATAGGCGGGAAAAAAAGAATCCCACCAAACCCAATTGACTTCACCAGTTCTTTCTTTTGATCATCAAACTTTGAAACTACTTCATGAATCATTCTAACTGAACAACGGGATGCAAACGAACCACAATCATTCGCAGTCAAATCCATCGACCCATTTACACCACTCTGCATTCAAAACAAACAAACGCCCACCACATATTTTAGAACTAAACCAAAGAAAATATATACCAAATCTACTGAATTGCAGAGATTCAGAATGCTCCTGTTGGCACCTAAAATTACTATCACAACACCGACCAAGCTAACCCTGTGCAACCATATATTACTCGTCCCACAAACAACTACCAATCTGAATCTAAGGTTACCACGACAAATCAATAAGCGTGGTACAACTAAGATCTCAGTTAACCCGCAGACGACAACCTAAGCGCGGAGCTTGAACAAGATCCGCGAACTGAATGCGAAAACACTGAACCTTAGGATACTAACTGCAACACATACCTTCCGCAACCTCCGATGGCCTTCGCCACCTGAATCGGAGGTTGAACTCCAAATCAAACTTTCACCCACTGCAGCGCATCCGGAATCGCCTGAACGCAGTCTTTTCGGCGCTTGGGTCATGACAGCGCGAGATATCCTTGTGGATTTCTCACCGGCAACAAATCTCCCTACCAACCAAAATATATACCAGATCCAAGGCCTCAATCCATTGAAGAAAAGATTCCGAGCGGACAGCCACTGATATCAGCGGCGATGCTTCCGGACAAAGTGAGGAAAAGTCATAGACGAACTGATGCAAGCTCCAAAAACGTCCGCCCCCCCAACAATAAAGTTGTACAGTACTCTCATTAAAAACGGCCCCACCCATCACGTGTCCACCCATCTCGACCCCACTGAAACTTTACCTAATCACAACGGCAAGTTATAAACCTTCCCCGTAACAAGCTGTAAATACACCTTCACCATGTTCCCTGGTTAAAAACTGGCACGCATCTCAAAGAGGTCCGAACGGTAGATAGAAGGGTGCACATTCGTGCACGCCGTCACCCACACCTTCGGCATAGGGCAGCATAGCTGCTGGCCACCGGCCACGCTGCAACAGCTGAGCCGCTGCTTGCAGGACGAGCTAGCTTGCAGATCTTAGGGCTGCAGCTGGCCGTGGAAGAGCTAAGCCGTCCTATCTTTGCCACCGACGTCGCCGGAGACAACAGCAGCAGCTCAGCCATGGGGCGCGGAGTTGCCGGCTCACGTGGCCACGCCTCCCAGTCCATCCCCCGAGCCAAACCATGACCACCATCGGGTGCGCCTCGCTGTTGTGGTGCTTCCCGTCACTCCCGACCGTCGGCATGACCTCCCTTCCGTAGGAAAGCCGAGCTCAGACAGCCCTCTGTTTTCAATTAGCGACCAGGGATCCTAGCCAGCAATAGAAACTCTTCCAGGGGCCTAACTGCACAACTCGTGACTCAGGTGAATAGTGGTGTACAGTGCGTTTTCTCTTTTTCCTTTCCGATTATATGCTGATTTTGTTATTTTCATATCTATTTATTGGTGCCCGATAAAATTATAAAATTTATTCTCGTAGCCTTGTTATATGATGCTCTTTCATGGAAAAATATTAGTTATCCATAATCAATAGTTTTGGTATGAGATAAAAATACCTCTTTTAATTAAGAAATGCAACTTCCATGGTCAGAGCTAAAATAAATATCCAATGATCATGAAACTTGCTTTGTATCTATTTTATTCTAGTTGTTCTTTTGAATAAAACATATACGATCTCTTAGTGATAAAATGATTGGTGAGTGTGTTGGTTATGCAAGATGGTTAGTGAATAGAATACCCACATATAAACTGCATGTGTATGTGTTGCTTTCTTGATAACCACATGATGGAGTTGTTGTTCAAGTGATTAGAATACTTTATGAAACCGAACCCTAGTGGTATTAGAAGGAGAGTTGTACTCAATTTTATAAGTTGTTTAAAGTTCTTTTATGCACTTGTATGCTTTTCATCATGCATCATGGCATGCATTCCGTTATGTTAAGCAATGCATCATGTGTTATGTGTAGTAAACGAAAAAGAGAAAGGTTGGAAGCTGCAAGTACCAAGCGTGTGACGCTTTGTTCTCATTGAAATTAAGGCAAGTGCATGACGAATCTTTGCTTCGGCTTTACGCCTATTATTCGAGTTTTTTCTTTGCTTTCCAATGTTCAAGTATTATATTTCGATTCAAGTTCAAGTTTCTTGTTCATGAGATTCAAGTTTCAAGTTTCCATTTACATACAATTCTGGTGCGGTTTATCCGGAGGTGCAATTTGGCTCTTATATTCAGGTGCCTGTGGTAAGTCTTGGCCCCACTTACTCGGCTTTTACCGGTAAATGCTAAGGAGTATTCAAGTGCTTGTCCGTTTGCATCGGAAACTACTATTTAGTTGGAGTTCGAGTAATTCATTCATGAATTCTCATGAGTTGATTGTTCTTTGGTTCTTAATGTACTTGTTGAGTGTTTTCACTCACCCTTGTGTTTATTTGGTTTTTAGGTGCTAAACCATCACAAGTACTCACTTTTTCGTTTACAAACGCGTAATCTTTTACATAACGGTCCGTAATAGGTTTGTTTTAGTCTTGTTGAATGTGTTGAGGGTAGCCCCCCGATGGTTTTCTAGCCGGGCGTTACATCGAGCGACGTCATGGGCCACGGTAGAGCTCTCCGTGTCGATCACCATCGGTGAGTGGCCGACCCACCATCGCCACCGGGGGGCTGCACCACCACGGGGGTGGCCTCGGCGGCCGGCTCGGGTCCGACCCCACACGGGGCTCGGGGGTCGGGCGCCACGGGGAGGATTCGGCGAAGGCAAGACGATATCTTGGCGGGCGACCCCGGCTCGGCCCCGGCCGAGGCTGAACGCTTAGCCTTCAAGGCCTTCTTCGGTCTGCGAGCCAACGGCGGCGGCCGTTTCTCAAGTCAAGAACGTGTCAAGACAAAGCAATCATATGCCGGAAAGAAAATCAAGGTTGCAAAGGCGAAGGAGGAAACTCACGGCCTCGAGGGATCGCCCTCGGCTACCGACGGCTCGGGAAGGCTGCGACCTAGGGGCGTCGCGCTTGACGCGCGAGCCCTCTCGCCCCCGCGACATTCGTGCGCCGACGAATTTGGATCGGGACGGGGGTCGGCTCGTCCCCGAACCGTGCTTGTGGCAGGGGGTACCGCGACGGTGGCGTCGACTCCTCCCTTCCGGGCCTCACCTGTGACGCCGAGGTGCCTACATGGCCAAACGCCAATGGTCCGGAGGACTCGGCCGGAAGAGCCCTCGGGCGCACGGGTGTCGGCGATCCCCCGACGCCTCGCTCGGCTCGGGCTGTGAACGGCCCCCGACTCGGTCGGGAGCCCCATGGCTCGGTCTATCCAGGAGCCACCACGTCGTCATCCGCGAGTTCACGCGAATCGGTCCTCCGGATCCTCGTCCTCTTTGGTGGTCGAGGTGTCGGGTGACTCGCCCGCCTCTGCTTTGCTCGGCCCGACGCTTCGCGAGCCACGTTTCTCTTCTTCTTCCCCTCCTTCTTCAACGCCCGGTGCCGTCACGGCTTCGTTCGAAAGACGGTTCGCCGCCCGTGATCGGCATCCAATGCCGACACAGCGGAGGGAGTCGCGGTAATCCGGCGGCCTGCGGGAAGAAAGAGTGAGAGCGCCATGGCGACAATGCACGAAGCAATGCAAGGACACCGGTCAAGAAGCACTTACCGGGGAGATATACCCTGGCCGGGCGCATGGGGGATCTCGGGGATACGTGTCGGGGTGTTGGACCCCAACGCATCCCTCACCCTCTTGGCCGAGCCATCGGTGGAAGCGAGAAGGCGACATCCAAGACGCACCAAGACCGGCGACCTCGGGGTCATCGGCACATGAGCAAAGGGCGAGCCATCAACGGCAACACCCAACGCCGATGGAAAGCGGCGACCACGGCGGCATTTACGTCCTTCCCTCGGGCCGCGGGACCGCCCCGCCTTAGGCCCTCCAACCGATGATGATCCTCAGGGGGACCCCGCCCACTTCGGGCGATGCTTGAGGACACGCTCGGTGTACACGGAAGCGCCGTTCTCGTCGTTGCGGAGGTAGAACCACCGATCTTGCCACCCCCTTGTTGGAGGAGGTGAGCTTGGAGACGATGTACCCATCAGCTCGGTTCGGCCGTCTTCTCAGAAGCGGACTTGGGCGCGCGCACCTCCCACGCTGCGCGCCCTCCGTGGTTGGCCCCGCACAACCGGAGGCGGTGGTAAGGTCCGCCTTCAAGAACCACAACCCCGGAGGTCCCAATGCGGCTCGATCCCCGGGAATCCCTCACAAAGGGTGACGAAGATGGCGGCCCGGGAGATCGAGTTCGGGGCGGATGATGAAGCTCGATTTCATAGTAGTGGCGGATCGCCCGAATGAACCGCTCGCCGGCATACCGGCCGCGCCGGTGAAGATCCATCAAGCTCACTACGTAGCCATCGGAGGGTTAGGCTCCTCCTCGGTCAATCCGAGCAATCCACTCCGGCGCGCTTCATCGGTGCGGGGGGACGAAGAAGCCCTTCATCGACGAGACGCCGGAGCTTCTCCTCCGCCGCCGTCGTCCTCGGCCACGGCTCGGCATCGAGCACCTCCCTCACGCCCGTCACCGCTACCCGCCGCGCCATGGATGAAAGGGAGGCGAAGGGTGGCAACCGCTAGCAACCCCGATCACACGAGCACAAGGCAAAGTGAATCTCTCCCTTAATCTCTCCCACACTATCTCTCTATCTCCCCGATTCTTTGCGGCAAAAAGAAGGCAAGAAGGCGATGGCAAAGAGCAAGGGAGCAACTATCCCGCAGCCCGCTTCCCCCACATTTATAGGGAAGGGAAGGCAAACCCGCCGCCCGGGCAATCGAACCGACTCACGGAATGGACGGCCCATGATGGAGCGAGAACCGCTCATCCAACGGCCAAGCCGCTACGGTGGAACCGTCGGGCATTATGTGCGCCTTGGCCGGCCCCTCGATCTCCGCCCACGACAAGAAGAAGTAGGCCGCGTCCCATTAGGATGCAACGGTCGCGCCACCTCGGGCGTGGCGACTAGACGCCTCGTCTTCGGTCGAGGGGTAAAACCGTCCGACCACCCATATCCGGCGGGCGCCCGACCACGAGGGGCAAAAAAGTCGATCCGTTGACGGTTCCCCGCCCGGCGAGAAACCAAACGAGCCTCGGGCGACACACCCTACGTTCGAGGGTTGCGAGTGGGCCCACGAGGGTTTCTGATCGCCCTCGGGATAACCCGAGCCAGGGGCCGGGGAGGAAATGCACAACCAGCTATACCGGGCCCCACGGGCCTGCGGATTTCTGAACGTGTTTAAGGCCAGCGGGTCTTTGCTTATAGAGATGTCCCATCCGTGGGAGGCCCACAGCCCTCGGGGGTTGGTCCGCCCAAACCCCGGGATCCGCTAAGCGGTCCTTGGGTTCTCATGGGGTGAATCCTGGATCACATAGCCGACCCTTTGCTCGGCAAGGGCACGGCACCCCGCTTAAATGGACCCGCTACAACGCTCACCGAGCACGACACATTCGGCTTACGGGGCATTGTGACGTGTCTCCCTCCTCCTCCCTTTCGGGAGGGCGACGGAGGAGCGTATGATCAAAAGTCGAGGAGGCCTCTGGTCGACCTTGTGCGACATAAGCGCGGGCCCCGGCTGCCCACGCAAAAACAAACACGCTCCGCACAAACAAGCGCAATTTAAGAGTTTTTTCGGTCTTGCCCCGTCGCGAGACATAAAAGACCTCGAAGAATCCGCCATTCCATTCGAGGCCTCGGGACTACACCCAACGGGCGCTCGCAGCGCACCCTTGTAGGCGAACCACCACGAGAAACAACAAGGCGACGGGAACGACTGAACCCCGGGCGAGTCCCTCACTCGCTCGGGGGCTCGGGGGCTCTTGTCGGGGACCTAAATATTGGGCCCCGAGACATTCTCCAAACTATGAGAATCTGCCCCGGCCGCCAAGGCCCCAAGAAACCCTAGCCCGCTATCATCCCGCACGGAGGGGACGGCCCGACGGACGATGGACCCGAGCCATTGGCCACGGCGCTCACATAACGACGAAATCGGCCCGCCTGACGGCCCACAAAGCGCCCAAATGGAGTCACCACGGCGTAAAAGAGCTCATCACGCTCACGAAGGACAAGGTCAAGGACCTCCGCTAGACAAACGAACCATGACGTTCCACGTCGACGGCGGCCCAAACCATGGCTCGGACTCGACCACGCATCTCCGTTTAGGTCCGAAGCTGGCCTAGCTCACCGACCTCGGGAGAAATCTCCGCCGTCCGAGGGTGGCCCTAGCTCACCACCCTCGGGCGCAAAAAACTCCGCCTCGCCCGGGGAGACCAGCTCTCCATCCTCGGGTGAGGCGGCCCAACTAGCCCGTCTAGGGTCGCGACCCTCGGGCGTGGGAGGTTCCGTCCCGGAGGAAGGGAAACCGCCCGTATTCAATGCGGTCGCCCGCGACGAGGCGGCGCCCGGTGCCATCGATTACGCCCGATCAAATCGAATAGCGAATCGTCTTCCCAATCCGGCCCGATGGGGCGCAAAGCTGAACCAATGACGTGTTACACCACCGCGCCCGCGGAAACCGAATGACCTTTGTTCATTTCCCGAGCGCGTCAAAAAAACGCCCGCGTTGGGCGGACCCTCGGGCACTTGACACGCATAGCCCGGCAACCTCACGGGACCGGCCCTCGCCATGCGAGCGTGAGGGACGCCTCACGGGGCGTTTTTTCTCCCTTCGGGTTTACCATGGTAAACCGCGGTTCTGCCGGTCGGTCCGTCTGCGGGCCCGACCGGTTTAAAAGAAGCCAAATTCAAAATGTAAAATTTGAAAAAAAATCGTTGAAAAAATTCTGTATAATAGTTCGTGATTTATAGAAGCCAATGGTGTAAAATTTTTTCAAATTTGAGTTCGTTTGGTATAAAAAAATTTGAATTGAAGTTTAAAAAAAAAAAACGTCTTGTGGTAGGGCGTCAAGGCCCATGAGGCCCATTGGCCTCCCCTCGGGTCGCGATAAGGCGCGTGGCAAGCGCGGGGGGGGTCAAACGCCCCCGAGAAGCTTATCCGCTCGCGTCCCCCCTTTTGTCATCAAAATGTCCAAAGCAACTACCAAAAATTCCTTCAAAAAATTTTAAAAAAAACAAAACTTCCCGGGCGGTTTGGAATTTATACCGCTCGACCAGGGCGGTATAAATTCCAAACCGCCCGTTTATCAATTTATACCGAACGCCGGCGCCGTTTGAACTCGGCTGAATTCAAACTTCAAACCGACCGTAACCGTCCCCGGCTTACCGGTAATCGGACCGTTTACCGAATCCGAGGCCGGCGGTTACGGAATCCGGCCGGTAATAAAACCGTGCTCCACAGGACCCTCGGGGCCGCGCCAGGACGGCACGCCCACCATCGGATCGGGGCCGCGTGTCTTCGTCAAGCAACATCCAAGCCAGCCCACCTCCTCGGCAATAAGCAACAACCTGTAGCCTCGAATTAGCCACCTAGGCGTCCACCGTAAAACATTATCTCTCTGCTTCTCCTATAAAAGGGGGTAATGCCTCATTAGGGAGGATTCGATTCGATTCGTTTCGATTCGATAGGATTCGATCGATTCGAGCCCCGCTCAACTCCGGTTCACGCGGAGGAAACGCACACCACCACCACCATAACCACGATCGTGGGGCTTGAGACCGCGTCTCTCCCCGCGGCCGCCAGTAACCCCTACCGCAGCAGCTCACCTTTGAGCCTGCGAGGTAACACGGCGGACACACCCCCGCTGGACGTAGGGCCCCGTTGGCTGAACCGGGATAAACCCCGCGCGTCCCGTGTCCATCTTGCGCTTACGCCATCGAGGGGAGGCACACACGGCTTATAAATTCTTTATTGCCGGCACCCGAGGCACCCACCGCCTCGAAACGCGCCCGACACCGCCTCGCACATCGGACGGAAATCGTTTCATGGATATCGGATACGACAAAAGTCCGTTGATGAGTCGGTGGCAAGTCATCGCGAGCCTTCCTTTTGATGATCGAGCGAACGCCGCAAATATCACCATATCGGGGCGGGGGCGCCAACCCTTTTCTCGCACCCGAATCTAACGGAATGAGGGAAATCTAGCGTGGAGGGCCGCTAGGTGGGGAAAGCAACGTGACAAGCGACACCGCGAGCCGCCCGGCGCCATGGCGATGGAGAAACGAAGCGGGGTCGCCTTTCACCGCAGCTAGAGTGAGTGATTTGATTTTGCGGTCGCCGAGCTGATTTCGGTTCGCTTTTGCGTCCCTCCGGCTTCCGAAATAACCGCGATATTTCCACCGGACTCGCAAGCCGACTAGGCCGCCGTTGCTCGGGCGTGACGGCGGCATGATGCAAATGCGAGGCGACGAGCTTTTTCTTTTATTGTTTCGTTGCTGCCCACGCTCGCCTCGTCGTTGCAATGGGCGGTCAGGGGAGGAATCTTCGGCGCCCGACTAGTCGGCATCGATCACCCCGTGATGGGCGGCCCAAACCGTGACGGCCTTTTCTCCTCCCTCTTCCTCCTCCTCGCGACAAAGACGACGGGCGAGCCGGGCGACGAGGTTAGGGTTCCGACAAAGTTAGGGCTCGGCGAGCAACCGCCATGGTAACTTCCTTCCCCGATTTTATAGAATCTGGGCCGGGCTGGGCTTGGCGGCGGTCGCCGACACAACGATGGTCGGTTTCGGCCGACGGTGAGCGAGGCGGCGGCGCGTGGCACCGCTGGGCGAGGGCCGACTCATCCGGTTGGGTATGAGTAGGCGGCGGGGCGGCGAGGTCGGGCTATGGCGGTGCTCGGAGCTCGGAGGTCGGCCATGGAGGGTGCGAAGAGCGGGGGAAGGGGGGAAGAAGGGGCCGTCGTGGGCACTATGGTTGCCCGGAGCTCGGCAACCCTAGCGCATGCTTGGCGGGGTGGGGGGGGAGGCGGGGGGAGGAGGAAGAAGAAGCCGGCATCGTCCCGTCGCAAGGAAGGAGGAGGAAGAGGATGGTGGGGGGCGCCGCCGCGGACCGTTTGGTGGGCTGGCCCAGCCTCAAATGGGCGACAGCCCCTGTCAACAGGGTGGTCGTCCCAAGGCTCAGGCGGGTCAGAGCAAGGGAAGGAGTGTTGATTTTGACTTGCAAATCAACAGCGCAGCGCAGCTTACGGATGACGTGGCGTCATCTGCATTTCTCTTCCTCCGACTCCGAGCACAGGTTGACGTGTGGGTGGCAAATGCATATTTATTTTTAAATGGTAATTTTAAATTATTAGTTGTAAATATAAGAAGCTGTGATATAAAAAAATTGAGATATGGTACCAGTCGGCCGCTGACCAGCCGATAGGTCTCGTCATCGAAATCTGTCACGGCTGGTGCCTATGTGTAATGACTAAAGGCATATATATGCCGCTCTCTAGTTTCTCCACTCCTCAAGATTCAAGCTAAAACGAATCCTGACACCTGATAGAATACTCTGTGTTTGTTCTAGTGTCTACTGATATGAACTCACGCCAAATTCTCATCCATTCTCTGGGCAAACCTTATTCTTCAGGTAAAGATTCTCTTGGCGAACTGAACTACTAGAATACTGCCACGAAGCGGCGGCAGGGCCGATCCTTAGCTTTGCCATGGCCAAAAGGGACACGCTTGCAAAGATGCAGACCCCTGCACTGCAAGTCTGCAAGATCCAAACCTCCTCGTCCACACTATCTAACCGCAGCCTTTAAGCTCACTCCAAGCATATCCATGCAGGCGGGGCGCCTCAGAACAAATAAGAGCCGTGCACGATCACAGGCTGTGTTGTGCTATGTGCTGGCTGAGATCAATCGAGGAAAGGAATTGAATTCGAAGCAAGCAAGCTAGTAGCAGGTAGTATTGCAGTAGCAACGAGCGATGTCGTCCTCGACGACGGCGGCGCCGCTCTTCCCCGCCGGCGGCACGCCCCGCTGCAGCAGGGGCCGACCGGTGACGGCGGCGGCGGCGGGTCGTACACGCCGGTGTTCGTGGTGCTGGGAGTGATCGCGGCGCTGCTGGTGATCTCCTGCCTCGTGGGGCAGCTCTGCACCAAGAAGCACCTGCGGCCCCGCCCGCGCAGGGACCGCGTCGCCTACTACGACGACGACGCCATGGAGGGCGGGTTCGGGCCGCCTCACCACAAGATGGAGGCGCCTGCGCCGGCGCCGGCGGTGCCAGTGGAGACACGGGCGGCTGTGGGCGCCGCTGTCGCCGCCGCCGTGCAACACGAGGGTTGCCAATGGCAGGTAATATGATGCCACGCTGCACGTACGATAGTTGTAAATATGGCTTCTTCTCAGGTCGTTTGCTAGTTCGAGCCCTGTGCAGCTGTGAATCCGTGTGAAAAGAATTGGTCTCCCTCCACAACTGTAAAGATGGAATTGTCGCTGTGAATATGTCTTGTGAAAGGAATACAAAGCAAAGCATGCAAGTCCCCTCGGAAAAAAAAGAGAGAGAGAGAGAGAGAGATCTAGAGCATGCAGGATCATGTACAATTGCGCAAAATTTTTACTTGTTTTTCATTTGATAATTGGAATACTGTTCCAGCATCCGCATCATAAGCCCAGGCGTGTGGCCGCCAGCATAGTGAGGCCATGTTTTTCGATGAAGGTGTGATAAAGATGTTTTAAGCCAAATAGCATTTCGGAGCATCTTGTTTTTTGAACTCCTAAGATCCGTAAATAGCCAACCCAACAAGGTAGAACATCTATTATAGTTTCTCTAAGAGCAAGAGTAATAATTTCGCCTTCTTGGTGAAATGGTTCCAAAGATAGATAGCATGCAACATTCTCTCTCTTGTTCTTCTATCATGCAGCCATGGGATTCAATGGGAAACCAAAAACGCACTCACAGTGCTCTCGCCCACTTTTAGCCGATGCATCACCAAACGCCCGCTCCACTCTCTCTCCTACTTTCTCTCTCATCCATGTCACATACCGCCCGCTCCCAGCCGCTCATAATACTTGCTCTTAAGAAAAGATCTTCTCAAGCAGATCGAGAAAACCCGTAACCTCTACCTCACCCTTACATAGCGGCACCATAACTTCGTGAAATGAGAAGCCACAGAATTGTGCTTTGGACGTGGGAGTAGTTCGACCCACCCTCCCGGTCGGTGTACCAAAGCCACGAGGGGTGAGCCATTGAAATGGTTGGCTAATTTTGTATAATATTGCATCACTCGCAATGGTTCCTAGACTCGATCAATTGTGCCAAGCGAGCCCTAAGGCTAAGATAGTTTGTCTATCGAGTCAATATATATGAGAGACATGGTCCAAACAAACTCTAATAACATATTTGGTTCACAAAGTCGCATTATGTGAAGCCATCTGTTCCTACGTCCAAACCTAAATGTGTTGTTTGGTTTGCCGCACAAAACCATCTATCCATCCGTGCATCCGCAACGCAAGCATATATCATCAATAGCCCAAGGAAAAAAGATTATGTTCCCATGTATGAGAAGTGCTACGAAGCCAACATTTTCTCCATCGGAAGCCACACAGCCATATCATCAGCTTTTTCTGGTCCTCTGCCCTTCACTATGTCCTAACGACACTTTTCTTGTGCCCTCTGCTCCACGTGCTGCAACTTTGTCTGCACAACGCATACCCCGCAGCTGCTTTGATCTTTTGGTAGATCAGGCCAATGAATCCTCTCTCACACTACAAGGCACCACTTCCTTTATGACGTGGACATCTGGTGCAGACATGTATTTTAGAGCATCATGCCATGTTGTAGCGTTCGGGAGGCCCTCATCGAGGCTTACCCTCCACCAGTAGAGGAGTGTCATCATTTGATTCCCCAGAAACAGACGGACGACACCGTCCACCGAGCGTGCTGATCCTATGAGCGAATCCATGCCGATTCCAAGAACGCGAGGCTGCTCCTCAATAAACCGCAGGGACAAAGATAACGATGCTCCCATAAAAACACCGTCGATATATATGTACATACATTGATACACATCTCTATTTTCATTTGTAGGCCAACTCATGGTGTGACACGTAGTATTTTTTTTTACTTCTTCCACCCTAAAATATGATTAAGGTATCATAGGAAACTAGGGCAGATTATTATAGGGCAATGCACTAGCCGAGCCAATTGTCCACGACATACAAAGTGACCAGGTCCCTAGAAGCACTTCCTTGAGAGTCTTTTTCTAAAAATCGTGGGACTACAAAAGTACTAGGACTAATTAACCAAATAGGGCCTTAGATCGTAATCGTAAGTGCATAAAACAACAAAATTTCATCTATCAGATTAAGCAGATCTTTTTTTTTCGCGACCGGGCCATTCACCCGTTTTTCATTAAGAGGAGGAAAACCAAATTCAAATACAAATAGAGTTCATGATGCCGTGGACATCAAAACAAGCGAAAAGGAGAACAAACAACCTATCTACTGGAAATAAGCTTGGCGATTACATGATGAACAAACTTCTGCGACTAGGCCGGAGGACAATCTACATCCACTCAAGCCCCGAGGCGCCGCTTCTTGCCTAGAAGGAAGCGCTCCATGCCCCTCCCTCGCTTGACCTCGGCAAGAGGCCCCGTGAAGGCGCACCGCAACTCGTCAAAGGATACCGCGTCCTCATGCTCGGCCTCGACCTCGATCCCCATCTTCTTGAGCAAAACTCTCCTTGCTTGGTCCTCTGGCCTGTGGAGCCTAGACCCACTCTTTGCAGCGAGCCGTCGCGCTAATTTGGGCAAGCCGGGGCGTCTGGCGCGGGCGCGTTTTCCTCAAGACCGGCGTGGAGAGTATGGATGGCTCCAGCGGCCTCTCGAAAGCGGCTATGAACTCATCAACCGACGGCACGAACACCGAGCTCAAAGGGTGTGCAGTGCACCCATCATCGTCGCCATGAGCAACAATGATACCAGCGTCAGGCACCGGGAGGTCGATCCGTACCTCAGGTTGCAGCGGACAGGCTCTCTGTGGTCCTGAACCCTGGGCGGCGAGGCTGGGGGGCTGCCTGGTGCAGCGTCCGACACGACTGTGACTAGTGGGACGGCGAGCTCGGTGTCAACCAAGTCGGCCCACCAGTCGTCCACCGGCCCCGGAGTGGTGGCTGATGGAGGCGTAGAAGCAAACGGGAAGTCAATAGTTAACCAAAAGACTAGGAAGTCAATAGAAAATTAAAGAGAAAATGTAGACGATAAATAAATGGAATAAAAAAAAAACATATTGCTTACCTGAAGTGGGCATAATCTTTGTTGACTTGATGAACCACGGGCCACTTATGGCCTGTTTGGAGGCCCACACGTCCACGGGCCTCTGATCCTGATCGGCTGGCTGATCCTCATGGTAACCAAATGGGCACGGCCCCAGGCGTTGCCACCATGGAAGGCGTCAGAGCAACAATGCAACATGTACGGGGCCTCCAGTCCAGATCGCGGAAATTGATTTCCTCTTCAGATACCACAACTCAACAAGTCCACAACGACGGTGAGTCGGTGATCGAGAAGCACGCACACACCACGCTAGTCGCCGCGTATTGGGTTGCAATTGCAAGCGTCAGATGGATACGCACCTACTCCACTTGCCGATCATCCATTGCTGACTACTGATATGCTGATCAGACTGCGAAATTTTATCTCCTTTTATAGTTTGACCGACAGGTAAGGCATCAGACACCACAACAATAACATTTACTGCAATAATAACATTTACTTGTCGTATGCACATATTTTAGGCAGAAATGCACATGAATTCCAGGCAAATGCAAGCAAGACAGGCAACCTTTTTAGACTTTACTATGACAGCACCAAACGATCTGGATCTGGATCTGATGACTTGGCAGCATGGCAGGGTGCATGCACGGCACAAAGACCTGGGCTTCTGCTTGAATCTTGATCCTTCTACAAATGCCTGATCACTTATATGTCACTATCTACCTACTCTCACATATAAATTATGTACCAAGTACTCCTAACAATGTAGTATTAGTAGCAGTATATGTATACGTATGCATGTATGCATCGCTGAGGACTCGATAAATTTGCCTGTAGCAGCATGCATGATGTAGACTACAGTATGCATGCGGTGCAACTGATGAACTGAGAGCACACGTGTGTGGTCACA
The DNA here is from genome assembly GCA_015847255.1 of Hyparrhenia diplandra. NCBI lineage: Eukaryota > Viridiplantae > Streptophyta > Magnoliopsida > Poales > Poaceae > Hyparrhenia > Hyparrhenia diplandra. The sequence continues at coordinate 8,822 of JADLZK010009357.1, read as the reverse complement.
GTATAGAGAGGACTGGACTGGTGTTGTAGCTGTACTACGTAGTACTGCTGCTGATGTAGACTACAGTAGTAGATATCTCCTCACGTCAACTGGATCGTGTACACGTACGTAGCATGGCTAGCTGTTCATGCATGGCCCCAGCTTCTGTTGCGGGCCCTTTTTCCATCAGAGGCTCGATCGGACGCTGAGAATCGATCGGATCGGGCACGGGCCGGCCGGTGCCTTTTGGGAGGCGTACTGTACTGCGTGCTTGAAACAGGTAGATGGTCTTCATGTCTTGAGGTACTAGCAACAGCAGGAACGTCTGCTGGTATACAAGCAAGCGTGCATTTTGTGTCAGTCCATCTGTCCATGGCTTCACACTCCTATGATCCCAGTAGTACTCATGCAAATGCTGGTAGCCAAACATACACTTCTATGCGTTTTATATGGTAGATTGATTGTAGCTCTTCTTCTCAGAATATATATAATGCAAGCTGCCTATTATATGCAGATTCTGGTGGTAGAGTGGTAGCCAGAACTCAAGCGAGCTAGTGTTGTGTGGGCAAGGCCATTAGGCCAATGCATGTGTTGTATAGCTAGGAACAGGACGGAAGAACAGTACCACATGTTCTCCTACGACCAGTGAGACCATTGCCACGAGATTCCGACACGTTCTCCACGTGCACTGATGCGTTCCGGGGCCGTCTGCCTGCCCGCCCCTGCATTCAACCATTTTCTCCTGCCATTGTTCGTTTCAGCAAGAGTTCAGCCGTCTGCTGCAAGACGACGCGCTACGCTAGATGTTAAAGACGTTACGGATGGTCATTGCTTACCTTTTAAAATTGTATGTAGTATATGGATCAGTTACTCTTTTTTATATTATATTATATATAATGTAGCAGATGTAGACACTACTTGCATCATTGCATGCATGTGAACATACGCACAACAATTAATCGACGTATAATATCTCTACAAGACTAGAGTCAGCAGACGCCTCACACCGTAGATGAACACGTTAAAAATAAAACTAAAAGAATATACGTTAATTTGAATGAAAACTTTAAAACTCGATAGGCAAGCAAGAGGATGTTTGGATTCTTTAGTCGTACTAAAATATAAAAAGTTAGGGGTATCCTGACTTCTTAATTTTACTCATCTCTTAGATTTTGGTTACCCATATTTATAAGTAAAAAGCAACTAAAAAAAAAGATGACTACAGTTTTATAGTCACCCAATCCAAATAGGCCCCTACTGTCCTACCGCAAAAAACCGAGCGTTCGCGTCATCAGTTGCACCTGCTTGTCGCCTTGTAACCAAGACCAATAATGCAAGTACGATCGATCCCAATGGCCCAAAAACTGCCGCCGCTGAAGTGAGCCACCCCACAGGCCACAACACAGTAGTCAGTCGGCTCTCGGGTTCTCACACCGAAGTTAAGTACCCAACCGCCTCTGAAATCTGAAGCCTGAACTGTTCGATCTCTTGTTGCCTCTACACCAAGGGACACCGTTTCGATCGATCTGTTTTTTCAATTCTCACGGGCGCGTGCACGTACTTACTGCATCGCAGTCATCTGATGGATCGATGCGGTTACTACTACGCTGCAAGTCTGCAACCGCTCGTCCGTCTGTCCACCACTCTCTCCTGCCTAGCCGTGACTGCACAGAATCAGACACGAGATCGCGATGCGTTCGCTGCTACAGTTTCCATTTGTACCACTCCCACTGGCAACTGGCGTGCGAGCATACATGCATGCCGCACAGTGTGACAGTAGACTGGATGGGTGAAAACGTACGCCGCCCTCGTCGTCTCGCTCTTTACTCTTCCCTCACGGCCGGCCATGGGGTGGGTCCTGAGTGAGTGAGTGAGTGGGTGTAGTGTACCCAATGAAAAAGCAAGCTATGAGATGAGAAGGTGAGAGCGAAAGCACGCCAGAGGAGAAAGGCCGGGCTTGCAGTTTCCGAGCACTGTGGCTACCTGTCCTCCGCCCGCCCACGACGATCACCGTTCCGTGTATGGTCGCCTGTAGACTGACCCAGTCACCCATCCCATCGTCCAGCTGGACACGGCAAAAGCGGCAACCCATAGTAAATAAAGTTACCTCACTGTCACCGTCGTCGCCGATCGATCGCCCGCCCGGCGACGAGACGAGAGTAAATTCAGTCGCAAGCGCGGTGTGGTGGTGTCTTCTCTCGCTTGTTTTCTTGCCGCGAAATGGTGACCGGCGGGCCGAATGCGCTGGCACGTCTCACGTCTCGCCTGCCGTTTCCTGTCTGTGGCCGGCGTGCGAGGTGCGTGCGAGGTTGGCCGTGGCGTGTCCAGTTGCTTAGTTTTACTGTCCGCCGAGCGGCGGTTACACAAGGCGAGAGGTGATTTTCCTTTAACCGCCGAGGGTAAAGTCAAATCCCTAGGTAAACTCGATTTGAGCAGAAACAACCTCAGGCTTCTTAGCAGTGAGTTGATTAGATTTACTGGAACCTAGATTGTAGCTGCACATTGCGATTTTGATTTCTAGGATCTCGATTTTGGGTTGGGGATCTGGATTTGAGTTTGCAGATTTCTGTTTGTGCCATGAGAATGTATATTTTACCTTTCCTCTTCAGGTCCATCGAACTGACATCACACCATATGGTGGAGGATTGAAGATATTTGGGTGACGATGCTTTCAGACTCTAGCATGTTTTTGCAAGTTTTGTTGCCTAGTGGTAGTCCCTATTTTTTCTTCATACATTAATAAAAATGAAATATTCAGCATTCCGTCCTGATGCTATATATCAAATCAAATATACCTTACAAGTTAGCTAAAAACAAATAGAATTTAGCACAGAACTCCTCCGTTTTCCTAGGGGTATGAGACCTTCATTTAAAATTGGGAAATACATTATAGGGATTTGTACTTTGAATGACGGAGTGATATTTTCTTCTTGTGCATCTTGACCATGGTTAGGGGTCCCAAATAATGAACTGAAAGGCGGAGGCACAAAAAAAGCATTTCCATGTGGATAGTAGCCCGGATAGTAGCCAGGTATTTGAATTTGATGTTGGTACATGCTTGTCCCTAAATGGCCCTGTACCAAATAAAAAGAAAAACTAATATCGCGAATGAATATATGACTAGTACTGATAATATTAAATTAAATATAACTGAAATCTGGTACCAGTTCAGTGTAGTGTGGCTGCACATATGTTACATTATCTACTTCCATTGTAGGACCACAAGCCTTTGGGTCATTCTTGCCTTTCTTTTTTTGTCTTGTGTTTGTTTCTGTTGCGCAGAACCGTGGCCGGATTGGGACATTCTTGCCTTTTTTTTTTTTTTAGTGTCGCCTTCTCAAAAAACCACCAATTGGTCTCTCGGATCCATAAATTTCCTTCTCCTTAACCTTCAAGCCTTTTGGTTTTATAGCTAGGTCTTCTTCTTGTGTACCTACAAAATAGATAATATAAATAATTAGAATTTGGTGTCACATGTATGGTGTTCACGTAATTATTACTCGAGCTATCTTGGAGTGAGAACCTTGTGGTGAGATGAGGTACCGACATCCGAATCGGGTCTTATTTTTAGACTTTTCTCCACATCTTCGCTAATTTCTCTGCATTATTCACAGCCATAGAGTATGTTTCATCGGATTCTGCGGCTCGATTAGCTAACCTGAATATACATGTTGCATAACTCCTTTTCTCCGCTTTTGATAGCTTTGTTTTGGGATCGCCATGTGTCTCGTAATTGCTCTTTATATGAACTACTTTTTGCATCAATCGTCCATCTATTTAGAATGTAATGTTCGGGAATTTTTTGATATTGTTGATATCAAGTATCTTCAACGCATGACAAAGATAAGATTCCAACAAATTGCGTACTTTTTCAAATTTACACTTCACTTCTACTTCCAATGGAGAAAACTTCACAACATGTTCGTTCCTCTTACCATAAACCTTTATTTTGTACTCCTTTTCAGCATTACTTTCACCACAATAGAACAGATCACAGTTCAGTGTTTGCATCACTTGTTCTTGGAATACCTTAAATATGGTCAGGGTATAAATTCTTGCCGCATGCCTTAGTATCCTCAAGTCGATTTCAACTTAGGTGTACTTTGTGTTGCCTTGAAATCACATTTTATCTCCTCATATCTTTTATCCGCCACCAACCTTTCAAAGTGCTCAAAAAGGTAAGTATGTCATATTTGACACTAATGTATCCCTTCAACTCATTGTTCATGCTTTCACTTCTTTGAGTGCTAACCATATCGCCAGAGAAAATGTATTTCTTCCATATGCTAAGGCCCATTTCTCTCTTTTATCAAATAATCTTTGTAGCCATTGATTGTTTTGTAGCTTATACTTGTCTAGCAAATTGTTCCATGCGTTTAGAAATTCCTCCTCCTCCTCTTGATCATAAATACAAATTTGAAAATCTTTATTGAACTTCTTATAGTCCTCCACAACTCCAAGAAGATGCTTGCATGCATTCCGGTTCATATGCCAAACACAAATTACGTGATGAGTCTCTGAGGTAGTACTATCTTGATTGCTTTTGCCATGGCTGCATCTTCATCGGTTAAAATGGTCTTTGGCTTTTTGCCCGACATAGCGCTTAAAAATGTGTTGAAAAGCCAAACAAAACTATCGGCGGCCGGTCATCGTACAAAAGTGCGGCACCAAAAACTGTGGTTTTCTTGTGATTATTCACTCCAACTAGCGGACCAAATGGACGTCCATCATTTAATTTTCTATATGTTGTGTCAAAGCAAACAACATCACCAAAAAGTTCGGTCTGCAACCATTTTAGAATCATCCCAAAAATATTTGTTATCAAGTCATCCTCATCAACTTTGAATGGAATAGAAAAACTTTCCATCTTCCTCTGATGTTTTCTTCTCTAGATATTCCAATGCTCCTCCCGTGTCCCCCGCAGTTTGTCTGTAGTGACCTCTTTGAATACAATTTATTCTTCATATCTTCACGAGTAAATCCAAGATTCTCAACTCCACCTGCTTGTTTTGCCATGAGATCAAAGGTAGCTTTATTTGAAATGCCGACCTTTTAGCATTTTCTACACTAGTGAGTTGTGCTTCAAGTATTTTTCTTTGAGATCTTAAATGGTGAACTTGATTGCTAGTAGCAAGAGTATGATTATGTTCGTGCTCAAACTCATAGATGCAAAGTACAATCCATCTCAGAAGACTTATCTTCATGCGAGCTTCACACTTGCATCGTGTCTCGGTCTATTATAGCCGGAAGATTCTTCTCTTTTTTATCAGGACGCCCAACACCTATAGATAGATAAATAATTGATGAAAATGACGTTATATCCCTAATGATGAAGAAAGGGCACAATACAAAAGTGATTTAATACCTTCACGAGAACAACAAAAGGTTCTATTCTTTATGGTGTCTTCTGTTTTTCACATTATGTGAACTTGCTCCTTCAATACTAAAACCCTTGTCTCGAGCATATGCATTGTAAAATTGGTATGCCTCTTCTTCGATGTAGAATTTCTTACCAACCTTAGGTATCCCGTCTTACGTAGAATTTTCGACTGAAAAGTAGGTTCGGTTTGGAGCTTAGGAATTTCGAATATATTTGCATAGACAAAACAAGTACGCATTTTCGTGATTACGAATGGTAATCAAATATGACCTGCAGCTTCTAACTTTGTTCTTCTTGTGTCGAATGTTGATCTAGAGAAGTGATGTGACAACACCAAGAGGTCGTATCAAGATTATGGGTACCTCGAGAATCGGCCTCCATGTAGTTAGCCTCGCCGGGCATGGGGAATTGGCCGAGATGCTCCGTGTAGCTGGCCTCGCGCATCGGTCTCGTCGGGCATATGGAGTACTCGTTGAGATGCAAATCATTGTGTAGATTGAGAGAAACGAAAGACTAGTATTCTCGTCGGGCATATAGAGGACTGATTTAGATGCAATCTGCTGTGTAGCTGGCCTCGCCGATAGATGTTAACTGATGGAACCACCGCTTTAATTGGCGCCGAATTTACGAGGCCGCGACCTTTTGCCGCCTCCATTTAATTCATCCGTGGGATGTGGGGGGCGTAAAATGATAAGCACGTGGCGTGATTAGGGGGACGGCGGCCGTTTCGCACGGGCGTGCGGATCGAACAAATACGGGAACGCCGTCTCGGATTGGGAACCAATAGAAAGCCGACACGTGTCGAGAGACACAGAAGGAGACATGCAAAGGAGATACACAAGCCGCAGCCCACTCCAGCGGATGCATGACACGTGGCCTGGCGGAGCATCGCATGCTGCAGCGCATTTCGCTGGCGCGCGACTTCCACCAGCACAGCCGCACAGGCAACTGGCTCCCTTCCTTCGATTGGGCCCGCACCATGCCCCATTCCAATCAGAAGACGACACGTGGGCGGCGCACGCAGGCTGCCGTACGCCACCGGCGTACCCCATTATTTTCCGCGGCGGGCGGGCTCGCAGTGCACGCGCGGGCTGCTCGTGGGCGTCGTACATGGCCCCGAAAACATTACAAAACCCACCTACAAAACGCTCACCGCGTCGTGTCGCGATCATTTCGCCACACGCAGGCGTTTCGGTTCCCGAGGTCACTCACTCCTCGCTCTACTGCGTGTGCCGGCAGTGCATGCCTCTGCTTTGCGGGATGGGCAGGGGAGGAGGAGGAGGAGGAGCGGCGGCAGCAGCAGCAGCGGGCGGCGGCGGCGGCATCGGTGGCGGTGGTGCCGAGGCGCGGGCGCTGGTTGGACGACGAGCAACAGCAGCAGCAGCCGTCCGCGACGGCGAAGGCGGGGTGGAGGTGCCGGTCGTGCGCGGCGGTGGCGATCGCGGACTGCGTCGCGCTGGGGTGCTGCCCGTGCGCGGTCGTCACACTGCTGGGGCTGGTGCTCGTCAAGGCGCCGCTCGCCGTGGACGCCGCCTCGGGAGGAACATGCGGTTGCCGCTGCTGCGCAGGAAGCGGGTGCGCGACGTCGCGGCATCGTCCGCAGGCAAGAGCAAGACCACGGCGCGGGACAAGGCCGCCAAGACGGCGGCGGGTGCCGCGCGCGGCGCGGGCGGTGGTGGGACGATGCTGGACCCCGCCGACGCCCACACCACCGTCGCCGCGTCGGCCGCGCCGGTGCAGGAGCAGGAGCAGGAGCAGCAGATGCAGGCCGAGGTGGAGGAGCCGGCGTGGCTGGACGAGATGTACGGGGTCGGCCACTGGGGCTTCGGCCGCGTCTCCTTCTCAGGGCCGGTCGGCGGGGAAAACCCCTGATGACGGGTGACCGGCCGACGTGCGGGGAGCTAGCCGCTACCCGCCAGCCGCACGAGTGGATTGCCGTGCCGTGCCGGCGGCGGTCGCGAGGGGAGCAGAGCAGAGCAGGGTGCACGTCCTCGTCCTCGTCCTCGTCCGTCCGACGCGTCCGATCGTGCGTCGCTGGGAGCTGCATGATTGATCGGTGCGCGCCGGGTCCCGGGCCGACGGGACGCGACGCGACGATGCCGACGTGGCTGATTGGCCTCATGGTGTCTCTCTAGGAGCCGAGCGGGGTAGATGTAGATCTTGTGCCGGACCTTGTCGGGTGCAGTGGTGCACGGCAACGTTTGGCGCCTAGTAGCTAGTTTGGGCCCGGCCCTCTTGGTGTAGGAGTAGGTGCGCGGCCTCTCTCGGCCTGTGTGTGTGTGTGGCCGTGTGGGTGGGGAGTAGCGTAGCGTAGTGTAGGTGTAGTGCAAAATGATGTTCGGAACTGGACGTGCAGGCCTTTCTTGCGCACCCGCTGGCACGGACCACGATGTGAAAAGTGGCCTTTGTGTTCGTGCGGCTGGGGAAAAAATTGCTTCTGTCGAAAAAGAAATTTGGCCTCTCTTCTGTGGCTTTCTGTTTGCTTTTGGTAATAGTAGCAGTGATAATAATCTCGAAATTATTACTGTTACAAATGATCTTATTAGGGTCATGGGTCATGTTTGGTTCCCGTGAGACGGGGTAAAAGACTAAATTTTAGTCTTATTTAGTCCTTAAATTACCAAACGAGAAGACTGAGATTAATTTTCAGTCTCGTTTAGTCCCTAGTCCAATAGCCTATTGGGAGGGGATAAAGACTAATTTTTAGTCTATATTGGTCTCTAGTCCTAGTCCCTCCATCCAACCAGGCCCTATGTCGGAAACCTGCAAACTAGTCCTTCTTGTCACTTGGGACGTGTGGAAGGAGCGCCCCGCAGGCCTTTTCATGTCATCACCAAGACACCGATACAGTTGCTCGCAACCATCGGAGCTTGAGGCTGACGCCGGGTGCACGGCGGCTACCGGCATCTTGCTCCGCTCCTCGCTGCCTTGGAGTAGCTGGCTGATTCTCCTTCTCCCTTCATCGCACAATTGATGCTTCTAGACCTTTCATGCTTCGCCGTTGGAGTCGACGCCTTTTGTTTGTATTTGCTCACAAGGTATGAGGCATCTCTTCTTGGCTCCATGCATGCGTGAAATGAAATTTAACATTTTTTTGGCCAAAGCAAACACAGAAAGTAACAGATGAACACGGGGCCGAGAAGGGAGAGAGATGGACCTCCCATTACCTTCAAGACGAGGGTCCGCCCATCTGGCCATCGAGGTCAACCAAATTGCTCTAGAAGTTCCACAACTTCCATTCCATTCATACGCAAAAACCTTAAGGAACAAGCAGTCTGTACTAGTGCTACAAAATTTTGTTGATTAACGTAGCAACACACGTGCAGGCAAATAAAGAGGATGCAATGCCACTGTGCAAGTGCAGCATTATTCTTTACGGGTTGCGCCGACACGAGAAACAACTCTTACACCGTGATGTTGTCCAAAAAAAAACACCGTGAGCATACAGCTGCATTTCTATCAA
>JADLZK010009356.1:0-133900 GCA_015847255.1 Hyparrhenia diplandra | reverse complement strand
TATGAAGAATGACTCTTTGGGGTTGAGATCATTCCCTATGACTCGATCCGAACAAACCCATATATCCCACGCCACAATCTAGCAACTAAAAAAAATCCACCGTGACGAGCAAACAGCACAATCACGCGCTACATCATTAGCAATACATATGTGTGAACGAAATAAACCTTTCTTTTTTGAAAAGAAAAAATCCATGCGAAAACGAAGGCAAAGGGAGAATAGAAAATTTGAGCATGTGCCAAGCATGCATGCTTCAACAAACAGTTTCCTAATAAAGTCGATGCGGTCGGTAACACGCCAAGAATCAGCAGCACTAGAGGAGGGTCAACGAGCGAGCACACACATAAAACCCGGGCCCCAGCGTGTTGGTCCAAGTCACCCGGCCGACGTGGCACCGCTACGAGTCACTCCTGCAGGCCTGCTACTTTACTAGTGAGTCACCAGCTTTTGGTGCCTCGACGTGACCTTGCGACGTTGAAACGAAAGCAAACGATCGAGATCTGGCCGCGGGTCCTGCGATCGGGATCTGCTGCCTCGGCGGTTGCGGCGGCACAAGCGATTACTCGTAGAAAATAGAGCGGCATGGAACACGCACGTTGGCACGGTGCTGTTGCCGCTTGCTGCCGGGGTTGCCCCGTGACGACTACGAGTAGAATATTATTAGCTGGGCTCTGGTCCACCCAGGGCGGCACGCGCGTGAAACGAAGCAACGGAGTGGCTGCTGTAGAGTGTCCATTTGGAGTAGAGTGGGTGATGGATGCCATGGGCAAAGCACATGGGGAAATGATTCGGGATCTCGGCAGCCATGTGCGGCCGTACCAGCTCGTATCCGTCGTGCGTACTGGTCTGACCCCAAATGTTTCTTTTCCGTAGTAGAACCGTATTTTTTTCCACAAACACGCGTTTACACAAACAAAAAAGCAAGGGACGGAGGGAAAGACGTACGTGTCGATCCGGCACGAGTCGAGGCCGCCGTACTCCACGCATGTCCGTCCGTATCAGATGGTGGTCCATGGATCGGGCGGACGGGCATACATGCAGACGGCACTGATTGAGCCGGGAAATATCTCGGACGCCTCTGATACGTGCGTGGTGGCAGGCTGCGCGCGCCGTCTCCGTCGGTCCGTCGCGCTCGCTCCCTCGGCGCGTGTCTCATATCTGCCTGCAACCCCCACGACGCATCGTGATCCCGCATGGACGCGCTGTACACCGCGTGCTGCTGCGGGTGCACCGGTCGCCTGCTGCTGTAGACGCGTCTCCTACTGTAGTTTAGGGCATGTGGAGACTGAATGAGAAGAGCGAGATCAACAAGGAACACGAGGGGGACCGTACGTAATAACCCAGCGTGAAACATGCGCGGCCGCGTGTTTGCAGGTTGATTGATGCCAATCACCAGGAGAAAGAAACCAGCCGGAGGAGAGCCTCGGTCGATGGCTGGCGCCGTAGTACTAGTAGTACGTCCCGGTGCCCGGTGGAATGGGGGGTTTGTTTTACGGTGGTTGGAGAGCAATCGGGGCATTCTATAGTTTTGACCACATATAGGAGTTCGAAACAACAAAAATCAGGCTGTTACTCGACAATAGGGCAACGAGGTGCACGAGAGTGAGCCATAGACTGACTGGCCGTGCAGCTGCAGGCACTCTCGATCGGCTTCCCTATCATCGGTTTACTACTAGTAGTGTATTATTATTAGCATTATTGCACGCAACTGTCGGCAATTGATTAGTACATTACTGTTACACACTGTAGCTTATCGTTTTGTCTGTCCAAACAAAGGAATGAATGGCTGGCCGTCCGTCGTTGGTTTCCTCATGCGGCACTGATTGCAAGCCTACGCGGTACGTCGTCGTTCCTTGGCTAGTAGTAGTCGCAGTACTATTGATGACGATGATATTGATACCCCCTAGCCTGCCGGCCTATACGTACTCCTACTACAGCCCAATCATCGGGCAGCACCACAGCATCCGAATCCGAGGTGCCTGCCGATGTACGGAGTACCCATGGTTTTCTTCATTTTTCAGCCTAGACTACCAGTATGGCCGAACTAGTATAACAAAAAGAAATAGCTAGATGCCATAGCATGCATCTGTGTTTAAATCCCCAACTTCCCATCACATCGCTTGAATTTTCCGTCACATTAAAACTTTAGACACATGTCATGAAGTATAAAATGTAGGTAATAAAATATCTATTTGGCAATTTGGATATCTTTATGAGGCCAACCTTTTGAATCTAGTTAAGCATAGTAGAGGCGATATTTATCATCAAACAAACAAAAAAAAAGATTATAATTATAGTGACAATTTCAGTACCAAACACGGCTGCTATACGTGGAAGACCAAAATATCAGAGAATCTTTGCGACCGCTGCTGGATCGGAGGGAGAGCCCTCAGTTTCTGTGCGTCACTGCGTTCAGTGCAACAGCTCTCCAGCAAGCACCCAGCAGGAGTCTACAGTACGGTCCCACCGTCCTACTCGTACCTGCACTGCACTGCACACGCACCGAGTGACGGACGCAACGCAAGCAAGCGCTGCCCGGACTGATTTGGTGCACGTGCTTGTGAGGGCGACATGCTTACGGCCCCGCCCCCCGCCCCGATCGGGGTCCGGACAAGCGAGGCCCATGCCACGAAAGCCCCCGCGACAGCGAGACCCACGAGCGCGACGGCGGCCGTGGCAGCATCCGCCCGACGGCTCGACCTGCTGAAAAGCACGGCCACGGCCGTGGACTGCCGGTGCCGCCGCCGCCTGCTGCCCGCGCCGCGCTCGCTTGCCGACCGATACGGTGGTGACGCACAGAGGATCCGCCGGCTTTCGTTTCGGCATCACGCGCGGCGGTCACTGTCGATCGGGCACTCGATCGGCGCTGGGCCTGCTGCTGGATATATTATTGCTCAATTTTTAATGCTTCGACGCGGACGTGTGTGGTGCGCGGCGTGGGGCACGACACGAACGGCCCGGGGACTGGGAGAGCGCGTTTGGCAGCTGGTGCGTGTGCCTGCCGCTGCCGGCTGGGGTCACCGGCGCACACACCGGGCCGGCGGGCCATGGTGGGTGGAAGAAGCAACGGACGAAGCAGCTGCAGTGTCAGCAGTGTGAATTGTCGGGACCCCCAGCGTTGCATCGCACACGACACGACAGGACACACCGCCGGCACGGCTCGGGCGGGGCTCGGGGCTCACCAGCGTCGCTGCTGCTGCTTTCCGATCGAGTCCGACACCGCGATCGAGAGGGAAGGGTTGGGAGGGAACAACAGGAGCCGCTATTTTGGTGCTCGTCGTCTTGCCTTTTTCCTCCGATGGCCACATTAGAGCTCCGGTCGTCGACGTACAATGTCCGTCCGTCCGGCGTGCTCCTCCTGATCGTCGGTTTATTTACCAGGGACCAGCAAGCTGACTGCTAGCTAGTACTACCTGCCAAGGCCAAGGGATTAACGAACGGTAGCTGTAGATCGACACGGTAGTCTGGACAACACGAGCGACGGGCGACGGCTTGTATCAGTCAGAGCAGTACGTCAAAGCTCGCTGGATCAAGAAACGAAGTACTGGCCGTGCCGTGCATGTCATGTCAGCTAGAGAGCATGTGTGTACGTATCGGGTGAGCCGGCCAGCCACGTACCGTGGCTGGCGAGCATACACATGGATGGGTGGCGGTGATGGCTAGTCCGGGCCGCATGTATTTACAGTGGGAGCTACGGCGACGGCAGCGTTCCATTATTACTGATGCTGATCACCAGCTGATACAAGAGCTAGCCGCGACGACGAGAACGAGACGGCTCACCGTGGAGTGCGTCCGCGTGCATTTTTTGACGGCGACGGCGACGACGGCACACGGTGGTCGTTGTTTTTGTTTTCTGTTTCTTGATGACTTCTACGTCTTGGTTTTCTTCTTCTTCTTTAATTTGGTGCGACTGGTGTATATATACGGAGTATATGTGATTGTGAGTTTTTTTTTTTTTTTTTTGACAACAAATGTGATGGTGAGTTAAACGGGCCGGGGGCTTGCCAGAACATTCTGACGAGAGAAAGTGAGAGGGTAGGAAATGGCCGGACTCGGACTGGGATGCGCGATGATTGTGTTGCGTCCCGGTCCCGGCCGGCCTCGTAGTTTCTACCGGACTCCATACACGAATCGCCGTCATCGTCAGTATCATCATCATCACGACGTAAAAATAATAAGAGAACGACGAGCAGCGAGATCATGCTGATGATGCATCGCGTTATGTGCAAAAATGCAAAAAATGCGTGCGTGAGGGAATGCAATGCGTGGCTGCTGGATTGCTACACTCCACCGGCCCAGTACGAACAGCCCACGAACGAGCCGTAAGTTTGCGGACTGCGGAGCCCATGGATGGTTTTGCTCTCCGGGGGCAGAGAGAGAGAAAAAAAAAAAAGAGGAAATGTTGCTGCGTTTGCTTTGCTGCCCTGCGGCTGCCACTGCCAGGGGCACGAGTGTGTTTTCGACGTCTGGGCTTCTGGCCAATGGTAACATATAGCTGCCTCCGAGGAAAGAAAAAAAAAGCGCATCTTATTTATTTGCCTCTGAAACTTCAATATCCATATTAGATTCTTGAGGTGGTGTTGTTTGAATTACATACTACATACTCCATAATCCGTATGTCAGCTAAAACAATGGCCCTGTTTGTGACTGCGTTTTGCTTCGATTTTAAGCCAATAAGCTAGATAAGCCCGCCAAACACTTTGCGTTTCTCTTCGCGTCTTTGGAAACGCCACCGCGGAATAATCTCGTCTAGCACTGCGTTTTGAGAGCGTCTCCCACCTCGCAAGCGGTCGTTCCATCGCCGGTCTCCTAGATTTGGATCGGCCCATCCTCCTCTTTCGCCCATTTGCGCCCTCCCCTGCCACTACACCCCACCATCCTCACCTTCGCCCGCTGCGCTCCCTCCTCCCCTCCACTACTGGCGCCGCCATCCTCACCTTCGCCCGCTGCCCGAAAGCGGGCGGGTGTTCGCGCCCTCAGGGGGAGGTGCTCGGGTCTCTGCTATTTCGGCAAGCGATGCGGCGGCATTACATGCGGACTGGTGATGATACGGTTCGGCCGCGAGCCGCCGCGGTGTCGGAAAAAGGCAGCCCCCGGCCCTGATAGTGTGGCGTGCCGCAAAGGAGGTGCTTCGGCCGTCGTTAAACAATAACCTGCAAAATATGCTTCTCCTCTCCCAATAGCGGTTGAAGCGGGGCTTGCCAAACACCAATTTTTTGTATAGTTTTTTTCGGCGTACCATTGGCACGTATTCTATTAAGGGAAGTTAGAGTTTTGTACACACGTCGTTCACTTTAGCCAAAACAATTGGCGAGGTGGGCCAAAACACACAAAAACAAGAGTCACCGGCTTTAACGGTGGAGCTTATAAAATAAAAACTCGGTTCTAAAAACAATTTGATAATCTTGTGTAGCTTATAAGCGGGTTCTAAAAACTCGTCCCAAACAGGCCCAATGACCAATTGACCAGGGGAAAAGAGAATCCATAGTGTCTATGAAAGAAAAAAAAAAAAAGCTGCACATTTGAGTAAGCCACTTTATTCTGCAAAACAGAAAATATTAGACATTAGGAAAGAAACTTATGTCTGCTATTTGTTCAAGACTGAACAATGACTAGGGAAAAAAAAAAAATGATGCCGATGTAAGCCCAAAAAAAAAAAAAAAAAAATAAGAACAAAATATGCTGCAATAGACATTCGAGTAAGCCCCCCTTGTGCCTTGAACCGGTCCATCACAATCGAGTTGTAGTCTTGTAGAGCTTTGCTACATAACGAGAGTGATTCTCAACTTCAGAGAGTACCAGACCTTCAATAAAGTTACGCGTGCCTCGCATTTTCGCCTCATGCAATTGTTTATTGAACAAAAGAAAATCTGTTTATACTTTGCGAGAACCAACACAGCTTTTTTCTGAAATGTTCCAACTGAAGATGCAAAAGAAAATAAAAAAAAAAAAAAATAAAGGCAAAAAAGAAAAAAACACCGAACTTGTGCCAAATCGTTAAGTGCAATGCTACCCTAGAAGTTCAAGAATGTCTAAATACATTTGCCGGATATACGAAGGACACAACAAATTCATCCTACTCTAGCCTGTATCGTGATATGTTTACTCACAACTGAGTTCCTTTGCCAACCCACATTTGTAACTGATATATCTTTCAGACAAGTTCCTTACCAAAGAAAGAATAGTAACATTTGCACCTATAAAAAATGACTAAGGTATGCTAGGTATACTAGATAAGGCACATAAATACGCTGGTTACTATGAAAAACTAGCTAGGGGAAGCTCAACAAGATTATCAGAACTGATATTTCCTGACTGATGAGGTTGCGAAGAGCAACTCTTTTTATATAGTTCAAAACCCAACAATGCAACATCAAAAGTTTCAACATGCGAAGCAGCATAAACCAAGGAATATTCAGTCTGAAACCAATCTTGCGGCATCCAGGTCATGGCGTGACGAAATTTACACTGGAGGTTTGTAAAGTTGGAATGCATATACACAGTGACTGGCATTTAGACTGGATTTCACATGTACATCTAGGGCTGTAGGGTTTGTCAAACAGTTGAAAATCAGGTGTGGCTTCAGAAAGTAGTAGAAAATGCAACCCCAAACCTCACAGGGGCAGGACTCACAGATCTCTCCGCATCTATAACATGTTAATTTTAAGAACTATATATAATGCACCAGTAGTAACACAAACATGCCCAATGCCAGAACTAATCAATTGCAAACATTACTAAGCACAATTAAAAGTTTCAATGATGCATCTGTTGACAAAAGACACTGAATGATTCAATAGTTCATACACAAAAACATTGTAGCACAACGATTAAACTACCAATATATAGTACCAAATTCCAAATGAGAGGTGCTAAAAATACTATAGCTTGTCCAAGCATAAAAGAAAAAAAAACGAATGTGACAGTTTTCTCATTAACCAAAACAAGACCTGTATCAATACTGGGAGTTCAGGTCTTCAACCAAACAGATAACTAGCCGAAAAAGGAAATTTCTTGCAAAGGGCAAAAGAACCCTCTATTCCCTTCAAGCAACTGCGGCATCTGCACTCTTCTCAGCCTCACCACCATTAGCAGAAGATGCATTGTTGGCCTCTGCCTCAGCAACAGCATCCATTTCCTCTGCAGTGGCATCAACTTCTCCAAGTGGGCGAACCTGCTCCTCCTCTGGAAGTGGCTCTTCAACATAATCATTCTCAAACGCATCAGATGGCACCTCATAGATTCTCACCTGCTGCTTTGCTGGATCTTTCACAAACACATACTTGCCCTCTTCAAACTTCATGCAAATGTCCACAATTGACTTGACGATTCCCCACATGTTTGCAGTGTTGAGGTTGATCTGTGCAGCAAAATCCCTTGGCTTGTACCCCATCACAGTGAGCACAGAATGGTTGTAGTGATCACGGGGGTTCACACGTGACACATAGCCCAACTTCATCATGTCAGCGCCAGCAAGCAGAGCCTGGGCAGTCCAGCGAGCAAGCTTGTTCGCATTGTTCTTGAGCTCTGTAGCAAGGACAGCTCCACGCTGGGTCTCAAGCTTCTGCCTCCAGTCAACACCAGTAATCTTTGGATCAAACTCATTTAGGGCATTGAGGGTAATAAACTGGCGAGCACCACTAGGATCAACATTGACAGCATGCACCTCGCAGCGAGCAACCAGACTGATCTCATCATTCAGCTTCCAGCGGCGGTAGCGGTAGCCAACAGATGCTGCATCCTCGCCCTCAGAAGCAAAGGGGTTGGGCTCATCAAAGGTAACCTTCTCACCATTGCGTTGCAGCACCTGCTGTGAGAAGTTCTGGTTGATGTAGGTGGCCTCAACAGCGAGCGAGTGCGCTGAGTTGATGTCATCCTTGTTCTCAGGAAGCTGCTCCTGCGCAGTCTCATTGACAGTGAGCAGGTCCAGCTGGGATCCATCACGCTTGTCAAGGAACAGCTTGTTGCCCACGCGCTGGACGACCATGTCCCATGATTGGATGCTGCGGGGCGTGCACATGAGAGCGGCGAGGATGGCATCAGTCGCGAACACCGTGGCCTTGTCCTCCTCAGCGAGGCGGCGGATGACAGGGTCGTCGGTGGTGGTGACCTTGAAGAAGTTGCGGGACTTGAAGCGCTCGAGACGGCGAGCGGCCTTGGGGTTGACACGGTCGTAGGCCCGATCGTAGAACTCGACGGCGCCGCACAAGAGGAGATCCTCGGGCTGGTCGGCGACGGAGAAGGAGAGCTTGGTGAAGTTGGCGAAGGGGATCTGCTCGCGCATAGTCCAGTCGGGCTGGATGTCGACGGAGGGCTTGGCCGAGTTCATGGGCTGGTTGAACCTCCCGAAGTTTTGGTGGTGATGCGAGCGGTTGTTCTGGAAGTGGCGGTCGCGGCGAGCGCGCTCCTTCTCGGCCAAGCGCCGCTTGGCCTCCACCTCCTCGTCTTGGCGCTGCGGGAGCTGCTGGCGCTGGTTGAAGCGCCACCTGGGGCCGAACCGCTGCGGCTTCGGCGGCGGCTTGGCGTCGACGAGGCGGAACGAGGAGTCCTCGGCCCCGGCGATGAGCGAGTCGTCGGCGGAGGTGAAGTCGAAGACGGAGTCCCGGGAGGCCGCGGCGAAGGCGGCTGGACCGGCGGGGTTGCGCGTCCAGTCGGCGATGCGGCCCAGCTTGTCGGAGCGGGAGAAGGGCGCGAAGGGGATGGAGGCGCCGCCGCCCCCAGGACTGCGGAATCGCCGGGACGTCAGGAGGGCCCCAGCCGTCGGGGTTGGACGGGACAAGACCCAAGTCGAAGCCCATGGTTGCGGCGGCGACGATGCTGGACTGGATCCGGAGGAGAGGCGGCGGCGGCGCGGCGGCTGGGGTGGGATTACGGGGAGGAGGGGGCTTTAGGGTTTGGGTGTAAAAGGAATTTTTATATGCTCGAAAAAAAAATTGACGCTCAAGATTGCACCTGAGGGTCCTACGTGTCAGTGTCAGGATTGCAGAGTCATATGTAGCCTCGTCTGTGAACGATGCAACCAAAAAAAGATGAAAAAAAAAAATAGAGTTTATGTTTATCAAACTGCTTTTTAGTCAAGTTTCTAATGAATCTAAAAAAATAAATCTATCTTCATATTAGAAGAGTAACGTCATCGTCTAACTTGTTATATATCAATTTTTTTCTCTCGAATACGTACCAGCAATATGTATTTTGTATTAGGTTGTCGCTCCCGGGCACGTTCTTATATCAGCAAAATTGTTTCATGCGATTGTTGTTTTTGAAATCTTAAAGTAGATAGAACTGAGACATCGGGTTGCATGACGCAAACACATATAGGTTGGTTCAATTTTATTTTTAGATTACACCGTAGCGTTAGCACGAGGCAATATACTAGTTTTGTATTAGGTTGTCGTTGCCCGGGCACGTTCTTATATCAAATTTTAATCCTTGCTCATGCCTAAAAAAACGGGCATCCAAGATTGTTCCGCGCGTAAGGTACCTTTTTTCGGCACACAAACAAATCAAACTCCGTTTGGTTGCCTAGGGAGCTCTTTGATTTGGTGACATTTGTGTTTAGTTGGCTAGCAAGCTCTCTGATTTTGGGTGGTTGGTGGCCAAAAACAAATATCTCGCAGACACCAACCACACAAGTGTACTTTATACTTTTGTCCGTAAAGTAATTTACCGTCGGATAAGCATTGATAGAGACAAAACAAGTGTATATGAAGTGACTATACATCATGGGCTACAAAATTGCATGCAGACTGATGATCATATCCCGCACCAAAATTTCCCATCACATCCGACAACGACAAAATTGTCTATGGTGTTGAGAAAAATATCGCACACATTATTTTTGTGCGGGATACGATCGGTCAAGGTGGCGGAGATCTTCTCTTGTGTTTCAAAATTGTGGCCAAGTCTTGATGATTTGCCTCTCTTCTTTGTCGCCCTCGTGAACTGCTCCTTGAAATTGATTGAACTTGCATCATGAGATTGCTTTGATCTAGGTCATCGATCTTGCCTTTTCCATAGAAGTAGCAACTCAATGAAGATTTATGTCAGGTCTGCCATCAAAATGGAACTAAACAATCCAAGATGGAAGGAAACAGGGGTGCAACATGTAATCGGTCATTGTGGCATATTTTTTCAATTTTATTCGATCAGCATATCTGTTCATTTTCTCTTACTTTGTGGTGTGGTTTTATGTACAAAGAGAGTTTGATGCATAGTTCCTGTGTTTTCACCAAGGAGGTATGGCACCGGCTTCTCTCTCGTTTCGGGCTACACCATCTCTACCCCACGATGGACGACAGGCTGGCTCTCTCGTTTCGGACTACACCATCTCTGCCCCACGATGGACGACAGGCTGGCTGAGTGGTGACTACGGGTGTGGGCTTTGGCTCCTCGCCCCTTCATGCGCTCCTTCGACTCCCTTATGCTGCTCGTGTCTTGGGTGATCTATATGGACAGGAATAGGCGGACATTCGAGGGAGGCGGTGTGGGAGCCCTACCGACAACAATCGTGGACGTCATCCGAGCGGAAGGGGAATCCTGGGTGGACGCGGGCTTCCGCGGTGTGGCTTGCATCCTGCAGGGCCTCAGTTAGTCCCCCTTGGGAGCTAGTCGCAAATTTGTTTACTTCTTAGTACACCATCCTGCAGGGCCTCAGTTAGCCTCCCCTTAGGAGCTAGTCGCAAATTTGTTTACTTCTTAGTACACTATTCGAAGCACCACCGTGTGAGCCAGGTGTCTTGTGTTTGTGTTCCCGCCTAGTTGGCTTCCGAACATCTCGCTAAGGGAACCAAATATGATGTACTAAAACATTCTCACTTCTCTTAATGTAGTACGGGCCAAACCCGATTTCAAAAAAAAAAAATGTTTGATGCATAGTTTGGTACCTCATGTTAGCATGGAGCTCAGAACTTTCGATGAGGCAGCATTTTGGCTTAGATACGGTGGACAGAAAGGTTTGAGGTAAGGAAGCGGTAAACAAATAAAAGACCATTCGACAGCAAGATTACATACATCATCAAGATTTGTTTATGCAATCAAGAATCATCAATTGCAAAACAAAATGGATCATTTAACAAATTACCCTCATACAGAAACTAGAATTGATTGTCAAATCCACATGAATCTTATTTTTTTTTTTTTAAAGGAAATTTGGAAGTGACTAAGGTGATTTTGGAACATGATCAGCTCGACCAACAGATATAAACTTCTGATGCAAGAACGAACAAAGATAACAAAGAATTCAATAACTACTGAAGAGCACTCCCTGCTACTATTAAGGTACCAAAATCTTTTGAACGAACATTACCAAACCAAAGATCAGGGCATCACATCAGACTATATCAGTGCATACGTTTTGTGAAATAAAACTAGGAAAGGCTTATAGGATATTGCATTGCAGCATAAGGAGAAGCAAACTCTTGATAACTTAATCCAAGTCAGAATAGCAGCATCAAGGAGCAATTACGATGCAGATGATGGCCAAGGTCGCAATAATTGATCCTTGCTCAAAGGCTTTTGCCTAGACCGCCCACCCTAGTAAAGTGCTGGAAGGCGAGATATGCAGCTATGGCCAACGACAGTACTGCACCACCTTGAGTTCCCCTGTAATCATAAATTGGAATTGGAATTCAGAGGATTCAGAGCACATTAGAAAAAACTAGCGATTTTTGCTGTTCACGAAAAATAAGCAACAAATTTCAAACTTAATAATATGAAATCAGCATGATGTATTTTCTGTTTTCGCGAGGAAGCATGATGTATGCTAGAACTACAAGTCTCATTGTGTGTTTTTTCAACCAAAAAAAAAGCAGAGACGTAAGTGCTTGCCTCTATTCACAAATAACACAGTTCATTGCTACAATTAATAGATGATTAATTGGTTAACCAAAATGTTGATATATTGTAGTTAATAAAAAAGCTGTGTAAACAAAAGTTCATCAGGATATGCATCAGGGCCAATGTTGAAATCTTCCATACCTCAGATTCATCAACTGGTAAGGAGCAACGCTCACAAGCAGCATTGTTGACAGTGGAAGCTCCAGTTCACCTACAATAGTCAGATTTTAGGTATAAATAAACCACTGGGTAGACCTACAAGGCTACAACATAAATCTGTTCGGAATCAATGCTACAAAGACGTGAACTGTCTTCAAGTTTGCTAAACTAGGATTACAATATTTTTTTCTCGAACGTGCGTTGCACGGAATTCATTAAGACAAAGAGATAGTTTGTGACATAGTACAACAATAAAACCAAACATCGCCAGTAATCCTAGGAATGGCCCGTTTGCAACGAGCGGTGTGATCTATGTTACACGAGTACGGGTATCCGATACAATACGTATCAGATACGTATCAGATACGCGGATACGCACTTTCTTAAAAGAAAACCCACTAAAATGGTGTATCCGAGTATCCGTATCCGCGTATCCGGCGAGTATCGGATACGGATACGCCACCCCCTGGAGTATCCGTGTAACATAGGGTGTGATTACTAGCAAACTAGGATTACAATATAACTTTATACTCCCCATGTTCTTTTTTCTCTTGAATCCTACACGTGAATACTCGCAAAAAAGTAATAAAGTTTGTTTAGGTTGGTCATAGGGTCTATGTTGTTCACTTAAAAAAATGTATCATTCTATTATCTCAAAAACAAAGTATGGAATTCATTATTAGCAGACGGAAAGAATCTCATAGATACTCTTATATTAACCATGTTTGTTACTGTACCTGGAATAAAGAAGAATAGACGCACCAACAGAGCAAGAAAAGCAGTCCACTGGCCATAGTCACCCCTAGATATGGTTGTTGGTAAACATAAAACAAGTAGGCATGAGAATAGTACTTTCACCGAAATAAGAAACATACAAACTGTATTGCAGACAAAGGAAGATATGAAAACACAGTTATCAAACAATAGTAGTATCTTACTTGATCCAAGAGATTATGCTGCTAGGTGCTTGAAGAGCAAAAAATGGCACAAGGAAAGATTTGTGTATGGCAGTGCCTTTAGCAAGTAACAGCACTCTGCAAAGGATAAAAAGAGTTAACATTGTTCAAATAAGAATGGTACTGCAAAGTCATATACTCTTACTGTGTATGTGTTTCACAATCCCAGGTGTTCCCTGGAAATCCTAAAAAGGTCAGGAAGAAGTTGGACTTCGAAGTGTATGTGGCCACTGGCCATTCCCTTGTTTTAAAATGACTGTATTGGCAATACAGCAATATGATAACTCATCAAAGGTCTGAATCGGGATTAATTCCAATTTTACATGAGCAGTTCTAGTACTTGGAAGAGCAGAAGCATGAGGTAGATAACGGGCTCACATCTTTCTTCTTCCTTTTTAGGATGACATTTTATTTCACTGCAGTGTACACTACTAGTTCGTAGTACTAGCTACCGCTAGAGTGGTGACGGCATATGCTTACACTTGCAAATAGCTCAGGATCCTTAATAAGAAGGCGGTAAAATAGCAACAAATGCACGCAAAAGAAAACAAAGCCCATGTTTCTGAACGTGTGGATAGTAGTTCGCATTCGCAGTTTCGCACCCATCACAATAGACAAGAGGGATAATAATGCCGAAAAAAAGCAGTGGGGAAAGAAAGGGACTTTTGGTTTAGAGTGGCAAGATCGACGGAGGCAGTTGAGGCACTCACGCGCTGGCTCCGGCGGAGATCCACTGCATGGTCTTCGCGCTGAGGTACGCCGACGAGTGACACACGGCGGCGGCCTCCCCGCCGCGCCGGCACGGTTGGCCCACCGCGCCCAGCGGCTTCAGTGGCAGCGACGCGCATCCCCTGCACAAATGCGCGCGCGTCACTAACGGCACGGCAGGCAGGCTGGATCAATAAAAATCCCACGAGGGCGCACTGCCCCCGCGGCGTCAGCCTCAGCCTCACCTGAGCGCGGCCGTCTCCGTCCGCACGGCGGCGCGCGCGACGTGGAGAGAGCCCCCGTCCTCTGCCGCTGCCGCTCGCACTCGCACCCTCAGCCGCGGCGGCGCGGACGCGGCCAAGGCGGGAGCCGGGATCGCGAGGCGCATCGAGATGGACATTCTCCTCCTCGCCGCGCGGAAGGAATGGATTGGAATGATTGGCTCGCGCCGCAGACGATGATGCGGTGGCGTGGCGTGTCTAGAGTCTCGGAGAAGTTGCTCGGTCCTTCCCTTCGCACGGACTGGAGCGCAGCTGTGCAGGGATGGAGCACAGAGGAGAAGTGGTGGCAAGCTGTGATGGACGCGGACGGGCAGCTGAGAGAGAGAGCGGCTGCGAGTAGAAATCGCGGGCGTGGGAGTCCGCGGGCGGCCACGTGGGCCTCGCGCCCCGTCCCGGCTCGCGTGCCACCGCGGCGCGCGGGGAGGGAGGCAACGGTCCACGAGGAGCCGCACGCTCCCGTCGCGCGCGCTCAGTGCCGGTGCGTCCTATTCCTTTGCTTCCCTTGCCCGCTTGCTTCTCTTCCTCCTCCGTTTGGATCTGCAGAGTGGTGTTTGGTGGACAGACTCGAGCGAGCGAGGCCAACTGACCGAGCGCCGAGACAATCAGACAAAGGGGGGCTTCATAGGGAGGAGGGCCGGCCGGCGCGAGCGGGCTTGTTGCTGGTTTTCGCGGTGGTTCCGTGGGTAAAACGCGGGGTTTTGAGATGATTTAGTGGCTGATCTTGCGTTGCGTGTGGTGGTGTAACGAGCTCGGAACGCTGCCGCTAGCTGGTTGTGTGCGACGACGGACGAGACGATCCGAGCCCCCGCCCCGAGATGTTTCCTGCCGCCGTGCTACGGACGCGACCGACACGCGCATCACGTGAGCGAAGCGTAAAAGTTGTGCTGTTCGTGCCTTGCCGCTCATCGATTTTTTTGAGAATCTGCCACTCATCAATTATCATGGGGTTCGCCCGTGCATCGTGTGCTGCCTCATTTACAGGAGGTCTGGACCACCAAAACGTGCAGTGGACTTGTGGGCCTTTATTCCAAACACGAAATGTTCATTAGGCCCAGGAGTTTAGAGTTCAAAATTAGGCCCCATGATTACTATGCTTCTCCTCGGCCCAAGATTGGTTTCGGGCTGACAGCCCAGCCTAGAAAAAAAAAGTGGATTGAATTACGATCCGTTCGGCCCATGGTCATGATTTCCGTTGTTTTTACTGTCTGTCTAGTCTAGACACTGATATATGCAAAGTTAGTGGTTATGAACAGCGACACGTAACACATTAACTGTCGATTGTCAGTTTCATTGAAAGAAATCGTTACAACGGGCAGTGATCGCCAGCTAGCTTGTTTCGCTTGTCTCACGCACGGAGTCGCTATCAGTCTGCACTAAGACAATCTCTTTCATAAAAAATCAACTTTGCTTCCTTACCATTCCTCAAAGTGAAACATGGCTCCAACTCTCCAGGTGAGCGCTGAGTTGCAAAAATATCAACAGTGGGCCGGAGAGGAGACGGCACTTGTTGCTGCCACTTTGCATTGCATCTGTGGCATCACAAAAAGAAGAGAAATCTGAAGAAAAATCCACAACCACCACAGAAATCGCGGGCGCCCAATCACCCTTCTCCACACGGAGATTCCTAGCCTCAGCCTGAGCTGCCTCATCTCCCTGAGGCTCCCATCGCGCCAAGTGTTCCAGCATCACGGACGCACCAATGGCATCCAAGCAACAGATTTTTCTGTGACTTGGCAATTTTCAGGATAGAAGTGCTCGCGCCGCGTGTGTTTCCCTCCATCGCTTTAAATACCTTGGTCGTCTCCACAGCAACTCAATCCATCGCATAGGTAAACCAGTGCAAGCAGCAGAAGCAGCGCAATGGCGAGCAGCACCATGGCCCTCTCCTCCACGACCTTCGCCGGCAAGGCCGTGAACGTGCCGTCGTCTCTCTTCGGCGAGGCCCGCGTGACGATGCGCAAGACGGCGGCCAAGGCCAAGCCGGTGGCGTCCGGCAGCCCGTGGTACGGCCCTGACCGCGTGCTCTACCTTGGCCCGCTCTCCGGCGAGCCACCGAGCTACCTGACGGGCGAGTTCCCCGGCGACTACGGCTGGGACACGGCTGGATTGTCCGCCGACCCCGAGACGTTCGCCAAGAACCGGGAGCTGGAGGTGATCCACTCCCGCTGGGCCATGCTGGGCGCGCTCGGCTGCGTGTTCCCGGAGCTGCTCGCCCGCAACGGCGTCAAGTTCGGCGAGGCCGTGTGGTTCAAGGCGGGTTCGCAGATCTTCAGCGAGGGTGGGCTTGACTACCTGGGCAACCCGAGCCTGATCCACGCGCAGAGCATCCTCGCCATCTGGGCATGTCAGGTCGTGCTCATGGGCGCCGTCGAGGGGTACCGCATCGCCGGCGGCCCGCTCGGCGAGGTCGTCGACCCGCTCTACCCCGGCGGCAGCTTCGACCCGCTCGGCCTCGCCGACGACCCCGAGGCCTTCGCCGAGCTCAAGGTGAAGGAGCTCAAGAACGGTCGCCTCGCCATGTTCTCCATGTTCGGATTCTTCGTTCAGGCCATCGTCACCGGCAAGGGCCCGCTCGAGAACCTCGCTGATCACCTCGCCGACCCCGTCAACAACAACGCCTGGGCCTACGCCACCAACTTCGTGCCCGGCAAGTGAGGGATATGCAACTGGTTTCAGTTTGTACCACCATGATGTAAATTACGAGGGTTCAATCAAGAAGGAATAATTGTGTTCATTATCTCGCGCCGCGTCCAATACGACTCATTCTTTTCCTTTTTCATTCAAAATCACTGCCAATTTTATTTGCCTGAAACATCGGGTGTTTGATCAGAAGAGGGTCGCTGAATTTGCCCATCAGACTTCAGACATTTGCTTAAATTACCTTTTGAACTCTTACCTTGCTTAATTACCTGATGGAGGCCGTGGGCTAGCTAGCACACCATAGAATTTTGCTCAACTTTTCTGGGTGTGATTTTGTGGTCACTGGGCTTCTGCAACCCATGCTTCTAGCCATCATTACAGTGAAGAAGAGAAAAAAGATCCTGTTTTAGCTGCATGCTGCATTGTTGATCCTTAATTTGTGGGCATTTTTTTGGATTAATGTAGTCCAGCCATTGAGGCATTGAGCAACCGGTATTAGAAATTGTCAGAAAACGGAGATCTGACAGACTAAAATTCAGTTCCAGTTGTTTCTTGTGTCAGTCTACACATCTATATATACAGTAAGAATCTATCTATAAATCTAAATGTATAGATAGACTTTTAGGTGGGATTGTAGTAAAGCAAGTTGACTAGACCAGCACTCGTTTTCATAGTGAAACAGTAACCAATAGCTGTCTCCAAATTATGCGTAGTTTGCGCTCAATGGGGCAATGCGCCTCGCTGTCGTTGTCTTCGTTCGCCAAAGAACGATGATGAGTTGTTCTGGAACTCGTGAAACAGGAGAAAAAGTCTGCAAGGTTTCCAGTACCATCTACATTTTGCAGACTCAGCTCACTACAAACGCCATCCAACAATCTAAGTGGACTGGACCGGAGAGTGGCCGTGGGCCGTGGCCCCAATTGTTGACCATATATATAATCTGAAAACAATACAAGCAGAGAGAGCCTGACGAGTGATGAAAACATTCATTCGCATGGCTGTTCATTGCATGCATCATCTGGGTACATCACAAGAGACCAATTGAAATCAGCTACCAAATTGGAGTTGTCAAAACATCATTCGCTCTAAACATCACTACTACATAATAGACCTTCTAAAATTGTATAATAATAAAAAAAAGAATCAGATACACTATTAAGAAAATATAAAGACTCACCTTGAGGCAGGATCTTTCTGCATTATTCGCCCCCTTAGGTTTACTATATCGAGGAATCGCCATCATCAAATCCTCGTCAACATTGTCCGGTTCTGTTTCAATGATTATCTGGCATCGTCGTCTTTAATCTGCATATGGAATATTATAATAAAATGTTAAGTGCCTATATTTTGTAGAAATATGACCCATATAGATATATACATACACTGAGGTTTCTATGTCTCCGTTCTCGGCAACTATCTGAGACTTCCCAATAGTTTCCATTGTTGTCTCACTATCTACATCCTCTTTCATTTCTTCCGCATTCATTTGAGCAAGGCATAAATAACAAAATAATATTGGAGATCAAATTGTGATATGCGATGATGATCCATAATAATCAAACGTATCTTACTGACTAATTGTAACAATATAGTAAAAAATATGTGATGATGATCCATAATAATCAAACATATCTTATATTGACTAAAAGTAAAAAAAATGAAGCAACATCATTGGCAACGATAGAGTAAGAATTTTTTTTTCTGTTCGCACTGTCTCCATTGCCCAATGGTGGCGAGTTGCAAATTGTTGATACCTTTACTAAAGATTGGTAAGGAGCAACCAGTACAGGGGGACGAACCGTAATTGAGGCGAATTCATCCGGTCCACGTTGCTCGGCTCCATCGATGTTACCGGCTGGTCGCCACTTTCGCCATTGTTGTAGGGAACCCTTTTTGTATGCGATGCCACAATAGGTTAAATCAGTGTTCCGGATCTCCGTTTTCCGAGGCAGGGGAGGCAAATCAAGTGCGTGCATACCTGGAGTCGCGGATGCTCATCGTAGTGTCGCGACTAACACCTTGTCCTTTGGGAGTAGGGCTGCAGCGGCGGGCGTGAGATATTTGCTATTATGGGACTCCAAACATAGTGCTTTGCTATTATAGAACTCGTAACATTTGCTTTGCTCTAATGACACTTCAAACAATTACACTTTACAAAACATGACATTTGGTTCATTTTAATTCATTTATACTATGAAATACATGTATTTTCCCATGATACATCTACACCCTTTTAATCTATCACGTGAGTTTCATATACGTGATCACGTTATGGAGAGACCGACCGCCACACGAGAGAGCCCGACGCCCGTGGACTCCCCACACGATCAAGACCGGGCGCCGCCCGGAGGACTTCGGCGCGATCAAGTGAAGGCCCGCCGCCCCCCCATCGCGATCGAGAGAAGCTAGGGCTCGAGAGAAGCTAGGGCGCGAGGACTGCGATCCAAGAACATCTTCGATTCTTTTGTTTTTATTACGAACTAGGAAAAATGTCCGTGCGTTACAGCGGGAGAAAAAAAAAAACCGTAGTATCTCTAGGGCAATAGACTTCATTTAACTGAACGTGAATTTTGAGAACCATGAAATATGGACCGCGAATGGTTCCGTGTACATTATCTAATTAACATGGGTCCAAATTATCTATTTACTTACCCGCTTAGTGTTCCGTGTACATTTCTCGGATGTGTGTCTAGCATTTTACTTATAGCCGATGCTCGGGTCCAAGCCGGCGAGCCTAAGTCGGCCGGCACTATGCATATGCACACATTACACCCGTCGTGGGCTGCCCTTTTACTATTTGGTCCATGTGCACCACGTTCACTCTAAAAAGGAAAGCGGTTTGGCCAAAGCTAGGCCGGCTCCTCTGTTCCTCTCGTAGCCCGCTGTTAGGTGACAGGGAGAGAAAGCAAAAGGAAGGGAGAGGCAGTAGAGCACCGGGCACCGGTGATAGCCTCGCACC
Organism: Hyparrhenia diplandra; assembly: GCA_015847255.1. Lineage (NCBI taxonomy): Eukaryota > Viridiplantae > Streptophyta > Magnoliopsida > Poales > Poaceae > Hyparrhenia > Hyparrhenia diplandra. The sequence goes on along the minus strand of JADLZK010009356.1, from coordinate 114,362 downwards.
GGGCGGGTGCTCAGGACGGCAGTGCTCCCCTCGGTTGCTCGGCCGGCCGGTGTACCTGGAGGAGCGGCGTCGTCGATTTGGGAGCGAGAGTTCACTGCAGTGACAAATGCGACCAGGTGTCTTGGTGGGCTCCAAAGTGGAGGAGCGGCGTCGTCCATGCGTGCTTCCTCGGCATCGACCTCCGGTGAGGACTTCGCACCGCGTGGTTTGGTAGCGGGCGGCACCGGGCCTCGGGTGTAACACCCCCGGGTGTTATTTCCACTAAAACGACATGTCATCATGATCATTGCAAAGCATCCATGTTTAGCCCACCATGTGTTGCATTGAACTAAAATAAGTTTATTTTATGCTTGGTTGCAATGTCGGTCGAAAAGACGCGAGAGGAAATAGATTCCGAAACTGTCCCCTTGCCGGAAACCCTAATCTTGAAACCCTAGTATGTCCCCTTTTATTTTATTTAAAATCCATCAAGAATTTGGGTATGGTTATTAAAGCATTTTTGTAGAGTTTTCAAAACTAAACAAAGTTGGTATTTTGAGTTTTTAAAGTTTAGTTCAAAATTTTAAAGTAATTTTGAATTTTATCCAAACCCTAATTGCCCCCTTTTCAATATTTCAAAATTTATGCAAAATTTGAGAAAACTTCCAGAAACCAGTTTGTAGATCTTGTTGAGAGGAACAAAAGTCATGTACAAAGTTTTTCAAGTTTTTACATGATTTTAAAAGTAATTTTGAATTCAAATTTCAAAATTTGGAGCTGCTTTTTCAAAAAGTCATATTTCTAGGCAGATTTTGAAAATGGTCCAATTGTAAAAGTTGTAGATCTTGAAAAATTAAGGGGGGTTACTTTTTGGAAAATTTTGAGCTTAGTTCAAATTTTGAGAGTAATTTGAAAAGTTCAGATTAGGGTTGGATTTGGGGGGGGGGATGAACAAGTTACCTCGGCCAACCCACCGTTGCCACCGCCGCCGCCAAGAATCGCGCCGCCGTCCACCCGTCGATCTCGCTCGGCGCCGACCACCACTGGGCGCCTTTTCGTGACTCCTCCAAATACCTTCCCATGCCCTCCTCTCCTATAAATAGGCCATGGTCGCCGCCGCTTTCTCTTTTTCCAAAATCGCCGCCCGGCCGGTTTCGTCCTCCTCCGCCGCCGTCGCCGCGCCGCCGTCGGTCGTCTTTCTTGCCAAACCATCTTGCCCGAGCAGCCGCCCGAACCTTCTTGCGTGCCTCTAGAGCCCGACCCGCAACCGCCTCGGTCGGACCGCCCCGTCGCCGTCTTCTCCGACGCCGGTTGTAGCGCCGCCGCCCTCGACCTCGCCGCCGCCGGTAGTTTACGGTGGCGTTTTGCCCAACCACCGGTTTCTTTTTAGTCGCTGGACATCGTGGTCATGAGCGCTCGTTGGTTTTCCCAAATTAAGCCCCAGCCTCGCCTGACGTGAAGCCCGTCACGTCGTCAGCCGCCCGCCGCCGGGCCGACCCATCTCGCCTCGCCTCGCCCGACCAAGCCCCCGTCCCGAACCCGGTGAGCTCAGCCCGCTATGCAATCGGTTTTCCATTCCGGCCTTCGGCGCCGAACACGCCTGCCGCCGCCAAGACGGCGCCAGCGCTGGGCATTACGGTGGCCGCGACGCATGGCGCACGGAGCGATGCTGGCTGAAACACTGCTATTCATCTTTGGGCCGCCCAACATCTGTTCGCCGGGGCCGGTCCGTTCTCGTTCCTTTGTGGGCCGTGAACAGTAACGGGCCTGCCGCGATGCTGGGCGAATTTCAGCCCCGAACCCGTTTTTCATTTATCAAATGTTTATTCAATTTCTTTATTTTTGAATAGTGCCTGATTTTGTAAATTTCATATAGATTCAAATATAGCTTTAAAAATTCTGAAAATTTTTGTGTAGCCTTCCCATGAGTATGTTTATCCATGAAAAATTTGAAACTTGAATTTTGAATACTTTTGGCATGATTTAAAAATACAAATTTTAATTGAAAAATGCATCTTCCTTGATTTTTAATAATTATTTTATTTATCCAAAAATTATGAAAATTATTTTGGTACTGTTTTATGATCTGACCTACTTATACAAAATTTTTGAGCTTGTTTTGAGAAAGTTAAAAATTTTATTATTTTATGCCCTATCATTTCATGTGAAAAACCATTTGTTTAGCGCTTGCGCTTATAACTTAGGGTTTTGGGTGAATTTTGGATTGTTTTGTGAACCCTAAACCATGTCGTTATCAAGTGGTCCTTGAGAACTCCTTAGGCAATGGTGATGATATCTTGTAGAGTAGTTCAACAAGTTGGTTTTGTTGGGTTGCAACTTTATCGTGAAGAAAAGTTGTACTTTCGAGTAAACTTATCGTTTCATGCACTCTCGCGCATCATGTTTATATGCATGGCATCATGTTAAGCATGTATTATTCTTTCGTATAGTGAGCGAGGGTGATCGAGAGATCGTCGATCAAGCTTTTGAAGGGGTTTTCTTGTTGATCCAAATTAAGTATCGTGATCCGTCGTCCGAAGTCGGGATATTTAGGTCGATCAAGGCAAGCCCCGGTTCATTTAAACATTTCCTTGTGTTTTTCAAAGCTTTATATCACCTTTGCTTTATGCTTAGCATTAGGTGATAGGAGTTGAGTGATAACCTAATTGATGCATTACCATTCCTTGTTTATTGCAATATCTACCTTGATAACTTTGTTTTGCTAAAATGCTAGAACGCTTAGCCCGGCTATATTAGTTAGACTTTTTGAGTCAAAATGTGACAAGTCCCTTATGATAGCCCAAGAGGCTTTTGATGAACAAGAATGTTATATGATGGAACCATACCGGGATATGGTTTTGAAATTGAGACCGTCGGGTAATTTGCGAGAATGGAGTCTCAGGTGTAGTATTTCCGACTTGTCGATTAAGGATTTGAAATGTGTAAGTCATGTGGACCGAGACTATGGAACGCAATTTGCCCGAGGTCGTTGGACCAAAGGCACGTCTGTCATGGGTGTTACCCCATCCGCGGTCGACCCTAGTTCCGGACGCATACTCCAGAAAGCGATCTTGGGGTGTCAAATCGGAAACGTACAACCGCGCCTTTGGGAGTGGAGATGGCGGGAGTACATGTTACCCTCGTGGGTTAAAGTCCCGGATTGGAGGTGTACGGTATTCTCGGGTGGCGTGGGGCGCGGTTCCGTTTTGAGTATCCAAGAAAGGGTTGATATATGCAAGCTTAAGTGCTACATATGTCGTGTGGAAAGAACTCCCAGTTGGGTTAATCGATTTCGAAATCGCCCAGTACTTCTCGGATATGGAGACTTCGGTTTCCGACTACATCGAGATTAATTATGGAACAATAAAGAGATGGAATAAGTGAAGGAACTTCTACAAGTGTTTGCTATAGTGTAAGATCACCTAGAATAGGTGAGAAACTTACTTGAAAAATAAAATGTTGAAAGTAAGGATTTATCATTAGTAAGCTTTTACGCTAAAAGAGTCCTTGATTCTTGCTAAAAGCCTTACCTTGATTCCTATTAGACCCGCATTCCCGAGTCTTCTCCTATTTTCTTTAGTCGGGTAAGTCTTGTTGAGTACTCCCGGCACTCGGGGTTTGTTGACCCATGTTGCGGGGACACAGGGAGTCATGTCTGCACGGACCGTGTTGCATGACGGTTCGGCAGGAAGAAAGTGATGATGAGTAAGAAGTGAGACCCGTGGGGCGTGGTCTAGTGGTGTCTTTTGTATAATTAAACCTTTCCGCTACTCCTACTCTATATTGTAAAACTTGTTTTAAAAAGAATTTGTTGTAAAAGTATTGTAATATAAATCTTCCGCTTGTTTACTCGATTATGTATGAAATTTGTTGTAATACCTTTGCAATGACCTAAATAACGGATCACGGTTGGAAAAGTTAATAGTGCTTTTCGTTATATGGGTGCATATATGTGACTATTAAAGGTTGTTGAACCGATAATTAGTACATGTGGGCCTGTAATTTGGAAGGTTACGTTACATCGGGGCTGGCGGGTAGCGTTGTTATGGCGGCAGAGTGGAGGCACGGCGGTTCGGGGCCCGGGGAGCAAGGCGAGGGTGTAGGGCTATCGCGGCGAGCCGGAACTCCAGCGGTATGTGCCATGGTCTTCATGATGTCATTTCTGCGGCCCGCGGTTGTGCCCGGATCTACATGATGGCAACGGCGGCGGCACCGTAATCCACACACCCGCGATGGCGTCCTTAATCCGCGACTTGCACCACGCGGCGTCCGTTCGTTGCTTTCGATTCAATTTCTTTCTCCGATTTCTTCCATAGATCGTTTTGTGTATGGACGAAGGAATTGATTGTAGGTGATTTAATTTTATAAGCTGTTTTTTTAGAGTTAGAGTTGTGATTTGGGATTGGTAATTTGTGCGTCCGGAGTCCATTCGTAGGGAGGCTTCGGGCGGATCAGTTTGATTCTGGAAAGGGGCAAACGGTCTGAGGGGGGGGGAGGCTGGAGGCGAAGGGTAAAACGAACGACCGAAATTTTCTATAGACGAGGCGAGAAAAAAGGCCCGGCAGAAAAAGCCCGGTGAAAAGCCCGTGAAAAAGAGGTGGGGCTGAAAATTTTTCTCTCTTTATTAGTAGGTATAGAAAAAGACGAGAGCTTTGATGGAAGGACGAGAGCTCTTGCAAAACGTGCATTCTGAAAAGGACGAGAGCTCTTGCCCCGCGTCTTTCTGCCATGCGGCAGCCTGCCGGCCACGCAAAACGGCGGGCAATCAGTCCTAAATGACGGCAGTACAGGTATCATGGACAAATACATGTATTTCATAGTATAAATGAATTAAAATGAACCAAATGTCATGTTTTGCAAATTGTAATTGTTTGGAGTGTCGTTAGAAAGAAAGCAAATGTTACGAGTCCTATAATAGCAAAGCCTAATGTTTGGAGTCCCATAATAGCAAATATCTCGGCGGGCGTTCGTTGCTCTGTGTAGGCGTCACCTCCGTATACGTAGATGTGTCTCTTCCCGGCGGCCGTCCTCGATCGACCAAATCTTTTTATCACGCGCGGGTGAAGATGCGAGTGTGGTGCCTGACGGTGTTCAAATAGGAAGGCAACGAAATAAGAAAGGCAAAAAGTAATAGAAAGAAATGGATATTTATAGGAGTTAGAATAAGAGAAGGGATTAATGGATATATTTTTGTATGCATGGCGTAAATATAGCATCTGCATGGGCGGAAAAAGGAAGGAGTGATTAGCGTGCGCGGCAGGAGGAGGAAGTTGCCGGCACGGGATTGTCACGAGGAAGGCACATACACTTAATCATGATCGCGGATGGTGTTTGAGTATAAGAGAAGATTAAGAAGTAATCTGAAACGTTGGTTTCAATAGAATTTGAATAGATTTGAACGGGTTGAAGTTGGTGTATTAGTAGGGTAGATTAACCAGCCAAAGTTGGTCTGCGTCATTATATATAGAACGGAGGGAAAAGCCCTGTAAGGGTTGGACTGGACAGGCGACGGGCTGGGACCTTTCGTTTCAGTTTCAAGAAGCTGCAAATTAGTTTTAAAAAAGCTGCAAATTCCCTTAAAAACAAAATGCTACAAAAGTTAGGTTATCGTACATAGAAGTTATAAAAAGAGTCTGCTTATGGTAAGTGAAATTAAAACCACAACGCAACGCAGGTTGTTTTTCAGAGTCATTTGCTACGAGCGATGACCGGAAGATAACGACGCTAGTTTGAACTGGTTGTTTTTCAAGATGTAGCCCTTAACTTTTACGTCGGCACAGTCGGTTTCCTTTTTTAACATAGACTCCACTCCATAAATACAATGATGCACAGATCTCAAGCATATTCGAGTTGTTTTTTACCAAATATAAACATGTGACTTTTTTTTTAAAAAATGATCTGTGTGAGGTGGGAGCAGAAATTGATGAGTGGGGTCACCTAGCAATGAGAATAGCTATAGGACCCAGTTGTTGGAGAGGGAGAGAGAGACGATAGACAACTTTGTCATTTCACAATGCGTCTTCACGTTGACACCATGACCTAGGACACATGAAAATCTCCATTAGCAATGATTTAAAGACAAATGTAAAAGTGGCTATCGGGAGGTGGCGTTTTTAATTTAATAATAATAAAGTTAAATTTCCCATCCAAAACTAACCCTACCTCCAAACCCAACCCACGAAACCTATTTTTAACCCTACCTTCAAACCCAATTCATAAATTCCTTTACACTTACCACTTAGCAAGCCTTTCCGAGCACTAAATTGGCTACTTCACTGAAGTCCACTTCTACACGTGGCTCCTTTGTTTTTTCACAATTTTATGACCACAAGTTGCTTCTTCCATTGCTCTTGTGAGTTCTTTCACCATCTTTGGCCACTCTCGCCGCACACCATAATTTGGCTAGTACTTAGACATTGTCCCAATGCGTCTACTAGTCCATTCATTAGCACCTCGTTTGTGGCACTCATGGTACTTTACTTCCATCTCATAAAGTCATTGGTTGCATGATGTTAATACGACATTAGTGGAGCCAGTGGCAGCATGATATATGTGGGTGGCTTGTGAACCAAGACATGAAAAAATAAAGGTCATCTATATATTTATGTGCTCACATAAAAGCCACCCTCCTCAAAAATTGCATGTAATAATGAGACTACTAAATATGTCGTCAAATGTTAGTGTCTTCTTCCTACAATGGCTATGATATTTGCATCTCTATTTTGTTTTCTTCCTTGCGATCTTCATTAATTAATGAGAAAATATACATCTTATAAGATTGTATATTTACTATAACCAAACCTAAACAATACAAATACGTCACTTTCTTTCGAATGGCGTGTAATAACGAATTCGCTAAATCTGTCCTCGAACATTAACGACGTCTTGCACCAATGACCTCAATTCGCACACTCATTTAAACTTACGGCGTGCCTAAATGACAGAATGAGTGACCATCAGTGATGACAAGCATCCATTTCCTCGAAGGGGTATTTGCGATCTCATGGTAGTATTCTTTAGGAGATTGTCACGGGGGTAGGTTTTGCGACTCTATGTTAGGGGTCATGCACTTCGACGGTAAAGTCGTTTGTAGTACTTTATAAATCTCAAGTTTTTGTTAGTTTGGGTTTAGTCTTTTGAGGTCTTGGTAAGAGTTGGGCTTGCAACTTTTTTGAACACCATAAGGCAAGCTTTTATTGATCATGTAAGATAGTTACATCTCATTCTACATCACCCGGGGATAAAGTGCGGGGTTTCATCCATCTTGGTTTCATCAAACCATGTACAAGATGTATTGGTATTAAAAGCATGCCTAGCTAAAACATGAGCTACCATATTTGCTTCACGATCAATATGTTTGATGGAAGGTTCAGAGTTGGGCTTGCAACTTCGTGGTAAGCGATGTCCATCAAGTGTGATTTCACGAATCTTGAGATCTATCGGCTCAAGTTTAATTTGTCAGCGTAGAGGTGCAGTTTATTTATTCATATTTAATATAGGGGTGACAGGGTGTCTGCTTTACTTGTATAAAAATTGAGGGGAAAAAAGGTAATCAGGACAGGATTGCAGGAGTAGTCGCAAAATAATACATGTGACCCGGGTAATTGCCGCGTATTGCGTACGCCGTACCATATGCATTGGGGCAGAAAAAGAGTTATTATGTTCCCGTGTCCGTGTTAATCCCTTCTCCGTAATCCACCCAGCAATCCTTTCCGTCTAGCTATATAAAGCTTGGCCGCAGCGACGGAGGGGGAGGAGGAAGGGTTTTGGAATTAGGCACAGCGGCCGCCGTTGCGTGGGAGAGAGCAAAGTGAACCAGGCCGAAACCGAAGCTACGGCCACCACCATCCCCGCCCGCCCACCGCAGGCAACGCCGGGCCCTCCTCGTCTCCCTGACCCCGAGTCCCAGGAGGGATCCCGGCGGCGAGGATGAGCGGCGGCGGAGGGAAGGGGGCGGCGGCGCCCGTCCCGGCCGGGTCGAGGAAGCTGGTGCAGGGCCTCAAGGAGATCGTGAACCGCCCCGAGGCGGAGATCTATGCCGCACTGCGCGACTGCGGCATGGACCCCGACGAGGCGGTCAGCCGCCTCCTCTCCCAAGGTCAGGGCAAGGCTGCGCTGTTATCTCCCCACTCCCCACTCCCCACCCCAATGATTCTGTGCCTGTGTAGCTGTTCGATGTTGTTCGTTGTAGGGCGCGGTGCTAGGGTTTACATGGGTCTTAGACCAGTGGGCTCTTGTCGATCTGGGCGATTCGTCGACATGAAGGTCACAGTCTGAGCGCGCGGTCTGATTAGTGGGAATCGGATGCACCTGTATTGTTTCTTTCTTTTCCCTTTCGGGTCCCTCATGTTCATAGTTGGTTTAGTTATCTTTATCAGATAGTAGTATATATAGTATTAGATGTTGGACTCTATAGTATTAGATGTAGGAGCTGTGAGTGCTGTCACAAATGTCCATTATTCATTTAGGGTTTCTTTTAGATTTCCTGCAAATGCTATTAGTGGTAAGGACTAGTGACTAAGAAGTTTCCTATTTTGGAATATCACAGAACCGCCCAGGTAGATTATCTTTTCTCTCTATCCGGTGGTTGGTTCCTCTGTTTATGTTGTGGTGACAGCCTATCATTTCAAGAACACTTAGACTTTTCTGTGGTTGTCGCATCTGGGAGGATTTACTTTTCTCTAATGGGATGCTGACACTAGTGTGGACAATTGTCTAGGCACATGAAGCTTGGGAGAAAGTAAGCCAAGCTTGCTGCATTAGATTGAACCTCTTAGTGTTTCAATGCAGGAGGCAAACTGAAATTGGATAGATTTGTGTTTTGTACTAGTTATAGGAGTAGGACTTAGGAACCGGATTTAGAGAGGATGGTTGCGGTAGGCTTAGATAGTTTGTTGGGAAAGAAAACCTGTGAAAAGAGGGAGCCTTCAGTCTGGGATATGATGTAGATTGTTTGTTGGGAAAGAAAACCTGTGAAAAGAGGGGGAGCCTTCAGTCTGGGATCACGATGTTTGAACTCTTGCTCTTTTGTATTCGGTCTCCTGTCTACTAGTCATAAAATTTGGAGTAGTCATAAAATTTGGTGGAAGGTGTTTATGTACTGGATTCAGCCATGATAGGATTATATTGAACATGTACATCAGATCACTGGTTGTCTTGTCTTTTTCTTAGTTTATTCTTTCTGTGCATAAGAACAGCTTTTGCAGGCTCTGCTTATTATGGTATTTTTCCTTTTGGTATTTCAATTCCTGGTTATAACTTTGAACTCACAACAACTTTCTTGGGGTTTCGTTCTGCCTACACATTTTCTGTAGGATGAGTTTGATCTTGAATCATCTGTTCTCTACATTTTAGTATCGGTACTGTGGCTTAACTTCTCACTACTGTAGACCTATATACATTACATATGCTAGTCATGGAATGAAATCTATCTACTTACCAGACGTGTTCAAGAATGTTAGCTTTGGATTGTGTACAAAACACTAAATGAATAGTGGTTTGCAACCTGCCTTATGTTGATGAGCGAGCACACCTATAAATGTTGATAACTAATCACTGCATATACTCTTTTCAGATACTTTCCAAGAGGTAAAGAGCAAAGCGACAAGAAGAAAGAGGTCAGAACTGATTTTTTTTAAAAAAAAACTTTATAATGTCCTCTATTATCTTGAATGTACAATCCATTTGATGATAACCATCTGCCAGCTTTTAAATGTCCTCTATTATCTTGAATGTACAATCCATTTGATGATAACCATCTGCCAGCTTTTATTTACCTTGTTCATAAATTGGTAGCCAACCTTCTTCATGCACCATTTTAGTTTCATTGGGTGAAGTAGATAATGAATCTGTATTCACTACTGATACTTTTTTCTACCATGTGCCCTTGCACCAGAAGTTAGCATATTCAACTACAGTTTTGGTTATTGTTTGAGAAGTGCTCTATTCTTAGTTGAGCTCTAGAACTGACTACTAGAGTTGTGGGCATTTAAGCAGGTTAAAGAGGTTCCTGAGATGAGATATCGATCTGCAAATAGTTCTTCTAATCGAGGCCTTAGAAGTGGTGCAGATCGTGGTGGACGGAGCAATTCTGTGCACTCCGGCTCTACTGGTAAATAAATTGAATATGTGCCAGTTTTACCCTCAAGCTTGTTTTTTGGCCCATTATTTCGTCTAACCCAATCTTCATTTCATTCCAAAAATTAGATAACATGACCTCGAGGCCACCAGTCTCAGGGTCTGGTATGGTATCAGTTAATTCCAGCCAGAGGCAAACAATTGCAAGGTAAAGGGACAAAAGGACCCTTCTGTGATCCGTTCAAAGTCTGTGTTGTTTGTTTGTGTATTTTATTTCTGTCGGTACACTTATGTTTACTTTAAGTGATTTTCTGTTTTCCTCCAAATAATTTTGTTGTCTCATGATGTCTACATTTTTTTTATTGCTGGTGCTTGAGTTTTATCCAAAGACAACAATTATCCTTGGCGTTAATCTCTAGGTTTACTGTTGTTCTTTAGGTAGTTCATTTTATTTAGTTTATGACATTTTGGTTTTTGCAAACAAAAAGAATCATTTGCAATATGTTGGGTGTTCAGAATCAACAGAATGATATCCAATTGTTTGAACGATTCCATTCTCTAAAATAGAAAATTATTCTCAACTGTCAGTATTTTTATTTCATTTATTTTTTGTTATTACATGTTTCTGGTTGGTGATGTTAATATCCTCTCTTGTATTCTGCAGTTCCTCTGCAAGCAAGCACACCGTTACTGATGGACCAGCTGTATCATTGCAATCATCATCTGGGGTTCAGCATGGTGGATGGTCTGGGACACCTGGTCAGTTGTCGATGGCTGACATTGTGAAAATGGGTCGGCCTCAGGGCAAGGCTTCTAGCAAACCTGTGGTCACGGCTGACAGAGGTTATGCTGGACAGTACCCATCTTTGCCAAGCACAAACCATAACCTGAAACAATCTGAAAGCATGGCCCCCAACAGAGCTTGACAAGGGGTTACAACCTGCCCAAGATCCTGTTCAGGTTACGAATCACGGTCATTCAGCTACTGACAGCAAGCTCCCATATGGTACAGATTGGTCTCCACAAGACGACCCAACATCTGCGAACCAATCTACGCTTCCTGAGACATCTGGTGATCCGTCCTTGTATGAAGCATCGTTTCAGTCATCTACATTGGTTACTGATGTAGTTAATTCACATGAAAATTCGCACTTGGATGAAAACAGCGCCTTTGCAATGAGACCGGCACCTGCCTCTGAGAGACACTTGGAACCTAGTGATGGTATTGCTGAATACAATGATGAAATGTTGAACAACTCAAGTTCCTATCAGCCTCATAATTACTCTTACACAGAACAAGAAGGTAAGTGTAGAACTCATGGGAATCTGCTAGCTGTTGATTAACCATTTTAGAGGTTCATGATTTTTTTTTCTATGAACATCCATTTATTTATTTTCCATATATTAGCTATGGAATAACCACTAAAGTAACATATTGGGTAGTTGTCAGTTTTAATCAGAACCATGGAAGAAGTGGTCTAAATTGTAATTAAGTGTTTGAGTCTGGTTGGGTAATGTAAGCTATTTTTTACCATTTATTATGTAGTTCTGCCTGTATATTTCACTCTGTTCAGACTGTATTTGTGCCATAGATGTAAACATAATTAGGAAGGTACTGGGACAAATATAAACACCTAAAAGCGTCACTTTATCCAAACTATGGGATAGAATGCAGCTAGTATTTATTAAGTAATAGATACTGTAGTTAAAACAGATTATAATAACGAACAAATATAGACATTATATTGTTCTGTCTTCAACAATAAACTATGGACTGTCATATTATTCTTCCCTTTCCATAAGAAAAGGGGAGGTATTTTGCTTCTCGTGTTGTTGGGCTTGCCAAATTATCCGTCGGGTTTACCATCGTATGGATAAACTTCACATGTACTTTTAAGTTGGATAGTTATGAATCATCGTGTTTAGCGTTCTGATAGCTTCGTGTTTAGCGTTCTGATAGCTTGGTCTTTTTTTTGTACAAAATTGTTGGCATGTTTTACAATGAGTACTGATTCCTTGTAATTGTTGTTTATACATGTTTATCTTCAGTTGAGGATTCCAGTGTTGATGTATCATCAGCTGCAGCAAACTTCCAGAATTTAAGCTTGCATAATGATGAGTTAGCTGCAACAAAGACTGCTGATGATAACCCTGCAGTGATAATTCCTGATCATTTGCAAGTTACAAATACAGACTGTGTCAGTTTGAGCTTTGGTAGTTTTTTGATCTGGTGCATTTTCTGGGCTACTCCCACAAAAGACCACGGATAGCAATGTGGAATTCCCTGCTCGAGAGGAATCTGCACCACTAGATCAAATAGATGCCAGGTGAAGCAATTTACTGCTGTTTTTTTTGTTGCACTTTCCTTGCCCCATCGTGCCAGGAATGTTGACACCGTGGAATTGTCTGTTGCAGGAATCAAGATTACTATGAAAGTGGTGCAGTGACTTCACCAGCAAACGAAAATCTTGAGGCCATGCTGGGCGCCAACATGGAGAATGTTGATGCGCCTTCTGTGTCACAGGCTAATGAGCTCAGGCAGGATGTACTCGATCCTTCTGGACTTCAATATGACGTGCCATCAGTTTCAAGTCATGCTTATTCAAACACGAACACATCACAGCCTACCGCAATGGAGGATCCACAAGGAAACAACCCAGCACATACTCTTTCGCATTTGTCAAACTTGATGGTATGCTGTCTCTTCTTTCTATATTTTTTCCACACATCCTTGGTAACTTATATTTCGGTGCCCTCAATATTTGTGTCTAGTACTATGCTGTAACTGCAAAGGTGCATTAAGTTCCATTGTATCTACAAGGTCAACCTTCGTACATCAGGGAAAACTTCTTGAGTTGCCATGATACGATAGCAGATATAGACCTCGTTAAGGTGGCTTGAGTTACCATTAAGTTCACCACCATGATATGGCTTGAGTTGCTATGATATGGATCTGCACTGGTTTTCTATAGCATTTCTGTTAAATTTTTTCTAGAACATTTAGCATGTAGGAGGGCCCATATTATATCACACTTAGGTCCATCTGTAGTTTTCTCATCTTAAATGCTCATGTCTTGGTTAAACTTGCCCTGGTTAAGGTTTAAGTCAGGTGTGCATGTTCAAGTGATACCAACCTAGCTTTGGCCTCTTTTTGTATTGAAAAAATAGTCATGATTGCATGACCTATGCAATGGTTGAGTAGGGAACTGCTAAGAAACACTTCCAGATTTAAACTGTTTAACACATGTGTAATACTCTAGAGTTGAAGGTCCTACTTATCCGCTTTATCCCTCCTCAAATCTCTGTCACATTTAATAACAGCCCCATCCTCCTGCCTCCCTCTTTCACGTCTCTTGCCCCTAAAATTCTTTAATCCCCAAGCCGATTTGACAACAACATTTAATACTCTAGATCAGCACTGCTCAAAGAGTCTCGGTAACTGAAAGACTATCAAGGTTTAGCAGCTTGTTCACTAATTGATTCTTTCAGAGACAGACGGAGTAAATAAAAAAAGGAAAATTGACAAGCATACAATTTGTGTTTTTTTGAGATTATGATAGGTAGATTTTCAAAAGGTATCACTACCTTTTGTAAAACTATCACAAGAAACCACACTTTTAAGGGACAAATTTCAGAAAACCACAATACTGGCCACTTAGTATTTAACAGGACCACTCTTTAAGCATTGCCAATATCCCATTGTTGTACCCACTTAGCATTCCAAAGGTTATGGTGGATGGAGTGCCTAAAAGTGTTTTATGAAAAATTAAGGATTTTTGTGAAGCTATTGCTTTAATCGCAGTTTTGTGATGCATTTATGCGACTAAGATTTCTCTGAATTTATTTCTTAAAATTGGGTGTGTGCATGCGCCCACATTTGTAACTTTCGGTGTCCATGCAGGAGTTCGCGACATGTACTAGAATATTTTCTTGGCCATGGAATGGCTTTTAAGTGTTAATTGACTACATTGTACATAGTATAGATCTAATGTACTTAGTAGAAATGTTATCACCTTCTGAATCAAGTTAAAGACTATGTAACTAGCAGCTTTGGGCATCAGATGTTTCTTGTTGCCTGTTTAGTGTTTTAAGCTGTTTTCTTTACCCTGTTGACTTATTTAATTCTGTTAATTGGTGAGGTGATTGGGTCAGATTAGGGATTTGTGTTTGCAAGTTCCGAAAAATCCAAGTAATCTGTTATGTGGTGTTTATCTCTTGCTTTATAATTTTTCAAATGTTCATATCAACAAAAGGGGAAAGGTAATCTTGTATACAAGTGTCCAAGGCTGAGGTGGAGTATTTATATCAAATGATTTCAACTGTATTTGAGAACTAGATGAGTTATCAAGAGATTACTATACGTTCTCAAAACAAAGCACACACACGGTTATTCAGTGGGTCAAACTATTTTTTTGTGACCAGTTTCATTTGGTTTATACTAGTAGTACGCAGATTAAATAATCAAGAGTTCAAAAAAGGTGTCAGCACTCTATTTCTAAATGAACCAGTTTAAAAACATTTCAGTATGACGGTGTGCTAGTTTAAATCTTTTTAAAAGAAGTACAAAAAAGTGAAAGGCCTATCCTTATTAAATTAACATTTTGTTGAAAGGCCTATCCTTATTAAATTAACATTTTGTTGAAAGGCCTATCCTTATTAAATTAACATTTTGTTGAAAGGCCTCGATCCTCTTTTTAAAATTGGCTACGGACACCCAAAGCGGAGACCATTTGCTGGTGGACACTCCGTACACATTTTTGTACTAGGGATCTTGTACTACCAGTGTCCTCCAGCAAATGTGCTCCACTTTTTGGTGTCCAGGCCAATTGCCCCTTTGTTATTACTGCTTAAAAATATATAGGATCATTCAGGAGATATATGGACCAGAAGCTTTGTTCTAGTTTCCTGTGCTATTTCAAATCATGTCATGCTTCATTCTTACTGACATGGATTATGCTAAACTTCATTTTTCTTGTGCCTGAAAGTGTGTTTCTTAGTTCTCACTCTTTATCTTTTGTTTTCCAGCAAGCAAATCCTTTGAGCACCAGCAGCCTATTGGGGTCAAATCAAAATGATGCAGCTCTTCATGGCTTACCGTTTGATTTACCACCTTATCTGGAAGCAAAATATAACACAGGCTCAACAACAAATCCTAGACCTGCCATATCCATGCAGGAGGTTAGTTAAATATTCATTTTTTCTCTCACATCCTTTAGACATGCTTATGCTATTTTATGTATCAAAAGTTCCTGTGCATATTACTTGAGCTTCTATAAATTATAAATTATTATACAGATAGAAATAGCACCTAGCAGCAATGTTTAAAACTGGAAACATAGCAAGCTGAGGTTAAGTTCGTTATGGATTCTGAACCGTCCTGTTTAGTATTGTCCTAATAATTTTCTTTTGCCTTTCCTAAGCCTACATTTCATGAAAATATTTTCAGGCCCTGAAAGCTGGGGTTTTCTCCAATGCTCAGTCTACGCAGAGTCTTCCAAGTACTAGCATTCCAACGGGGCCTCCTCTCCCTCAGCAATTAGCACATCACCCTTACTCTCAGCCAACTTTACCAATTACACATTTTCCAAATATGGTTGGCTATCCGACGTATTTGCCACAGAACTATGCTACTTACCTATCTTCAGGCACCTTCCAGCAAGCATACCCAAGTAATGGACCATTCCATCAGTCTGCTGCTGCTTTGCTAGGATCTGGTATGAAGTACTCGACCTCAGAGTATAAGAACAACCTGTCTGCCACAGGCTTACAGCAGCAACATCAGCCACAAGCACAAGGACAAGCACCTTCATCAGTCATCTCTGGTTATGGAGGCTTCGGAAGCTCAAGCAATATACAAGGAAATTTTACCCTTAATCAGAGTACCGGCTCTGCATCAACTCTAGGGTTTGATGAAGCATTGATCAGACAGTACAAAGACACCAGTCAGTATATGGCTCTCCAGCAGGTAAACCTGGGGAACCTTTTGCCCTCCCCCAATCATCGTCTTTTTTTTGGATGAAGGTTTTAACAGAAATGGTGATTTATTGTTAAACTCTTTCAGGGCGACAACTCTGGAATGTGGCTTCATGGCTCGGGTTCAAGAGCAGCCTCGACGCTTCCGCCTCCTAACCACTTTTATGGTTACCAGGGACAGAGTCAGCTGGGTGGCTTTCGTCAGGCGCAGCAGCCTCAGCCTTCCCAGTTTGGAGGCCATGGTTACCCAACTTTCTACCAGTCTCAGGGTGGCCTGACACAGGAGCATCCCCAGAACCTTGCTGAGGGCAGCCTGAATGGCTTCCAGGTTGCTCCGTCTCAGCCATCTCATCCGAGCTGGCAGCATCAGCACACTTACTGAGCCCTGTACTCCCTTGTTATGGTGGCTCTTTTTTGCCGTCACAAGCCAAGTTTCGCGTGCTTGTGCCCTCACTCGATGCAGAGTAAAGCTGCTCGGATTTAGCTGAGCTTGTACCTTGAGCGCTGAGAGGGTCCCAGGCCTACAACAGCTAGAGCGTTTTAACATGTTGCGTGTGTTGCCAGACTGATGCATTGTGATTTCTTTTCGATAGTGAGTTATATGTGCGGAGGTGCATTCCTGTATAACTGAGACATGATAACCTAACAAGCAGTCGTTTCTGATTTCCAAGAGTTGGCTACTCTTAGCTTGAGCAGATGTTGCTCTGGTTTTGACTGTTTGCATACAATTTTTTGTCATGCGGTTGCCACCTTCACTGCTTCAGGATTCAGGAAGGAAAACGGCCATTTCATCGCTATGGTGATAACAATGTGTTATTGTGAAAACTCTGTTCACATTTGTTTGGGGGCTAAAAAATGGTAGTAAAAGCAGATCTGCATATCGATGCAACCCAAAAAGTGCTTCAGTAAAAACTAATTGCACAGTTTAGTTGAAAAATGCTGCGATCAATGTCAAATACAATACAAATAAAAAAGTTCTCCAGTAAGGAGAACCCAAAATATTTTAGGTCGCATCCCAACTAAACAACCTCATGGTGAGTTTCATCGTCACTCAATGCTTGGTAATCTTGGTTGAAGTCGCACGCACGCACGGATATTTACCAAGCTCGGGCCAGAACTTCTTATATTTACCAAGCTCGGATGTAGCCCGCCCCTCCGCCGCACGGACGCACGCCCCCCACCGCCTCCGCACTGCAACCGATTCACTCCTCGCCTCTATATCCGCGCCTCCCCAAGCTCCCCCGCCGGCCACCGCTACCCCTCTCCCCTGCCGCCGGCGGTCGCACCCCCGCCCGTGCGCTGGCTTGGGTCCGCCGGCCTCTGGGCGCTGGGTGCCTGCCGCTAACTGCTACTGAGTGATCTCCCACGCCCCACTGATCATGGGGCTGCTCAGCATCATCCGGAAGATCAAGCGCAAGGAGAAGGAGATGCGCATCCTCATGGTGTAGGTTCCCTCTGGCCTCCTTTTCCGTTTGATCCCATATGCATTTGTTCCCCACGCTGTTATCTGCATTGATTCCTGATGGCTGATGCTATCTCGTGTTCTGCGGGCTTTGTCTCAGAGGCCTGGACAACTCGGGGAAGACAACCATCGTTCTCAAGATCAATGGGGAGGACACCAGCGTCATTAGCCCAACCCTTGGATTCAACATCAAGACCATTAAGTACCACAAGTATGTTCCCCCTTCCTTCCACTTCCTGTTTAGTCCAGTTTGGCTCCGATGCATATGCACAGTGACATATAGTTACTTGATTTTGAGTGGAGATTTATGTTAGGCTAAATACCAAATGGAACATCATGGTTTACATACAAAGGATATACATTGATTTAGTTGATGCGGGTTAATGCCGTTAGTTGTCTGCTAGTTTGAGTTTAGGACCTTTACAAGTTTTCGCCTTAGTTGCGATTGTTTAGTGGACTATAGTTTGTACGTACGTCTAATATAACGTGGTAAGAATCGTAGCGACACATTTTTCTCGCCCTGTCTACTACATCATGATTAATTTCTTAACAGTGTATTATAGTGGGACCAATCTGCAAAAGAGTAAATCATGTGACTAAATTGTCTTTAAAATATTAAGGCCAAAAGTCAACTATGCTTTTGTATATCCCTCACATGATCTGCCATCAGATGAACAGTTTCAACATTAGACAAACAGTTTCAATCTTTTGCATAGAAATAAAAATTGCATAGGTTAGCAATATAACATCTAGTTTTGCATCTTAGTTCATACAAAAGGAGACTGGTTGGCATGTTGAAATTTTCCAGTCAAGTGCCATCAATTGTTCCTTGGAATTGATAACCTACAGCACTTCCAACTTAGTTGAGATAACCTAGTAGGTGTGCATTCATCTGATAAATGCAGTGAGAACCCACCAAAGCATTTTTTTTTCCTGTTATGCTGATCTGGTTGCTGTTAATCTCTTAAGGTGAATATTACAGTAGGCCACTGTGTGAAGTAAATTATGTGATAAAACGGTTTGATAATGATGTGAAGACAAATTCAACATTCCTTCTTTGTAGACGTCACATGTTCTGCCATCATAGACAAACAATTTGAATATTTTACTTCTCTGTTAATACAATAGTGATAGTGAAATAGAGATTCCTTTGGTAGCAAGTTGATACTCCAGTTTTTCATGTTGACTCTTGCAAAACGGAGACTGGTTGGCAACTTGGCATTTTGAGGCTTTGTTGTCAAGCTACCTAAAAGCTCTGCTGCAAGTGCATTTTCATCATTTGAAGTGTTGAACTACTATAGGTTTTCAGTGCACAGTGTTGAACTTTAGGAACATTCAGTTCAGCAGAAGCATAAACATTTTTCAATCAATGGAGATTTCAGCCCCTGTCATTTTTCAAATACCAGACGTAGCAAATCTGGCAATCGTACTTTTTCCATGTTACTGCCGGTCGGTCTGATTAATTATTTAAATTTACTGATTATTTTAGATACTCTTTGAACATATGGGATGTTGGAGGACAGAAGACGATCAGGTCTTACTGGAGAAATTACTTTGAGCAGACTGATGGGTTAATTTGGGTCGTTGATAGTTCAGACATAAGGAGGCTTGATGATTGCCGTGCTGAACTCCACAATCTCTTGAAAGAAGAGGTATGCTTTTACCAGACCTCTAAGCTATGGTGATGAACTGGATATTTCGTTGTAGTTCTATATCTGTTGTATTAAAAAAAATTTTTGGTCCTTCAATGCCATGTGAATATGACTGATATTTACTGTTTGGTATTTGGATCAAAATGATAGAGGTCCTATAATTGATATTTATGAATAATGACCATTTACTTAATGACAAAGGCCTCTTGGTTAATAAACTGGAAAATAGATAATTTTCTCTCGATGGTGTCAAACTCTTTGTGCATAGAAATTGTATCCTTGAATCTCCTTGTTTTTAGTTTGAAATTTTACTGAAATAGCATTTCAAACATTGGGGTCAAACTACTAAGTAAAGACAATGTCATGTGTTTGGCAGTAAAGAATACTGCCTCTTTGCCACCATAGGCTAAACTTTTGCCTATTCAGAATGTGTTCAAATCGTTGATCCTTACGATATTGATTTCAATAGAGACTAGCTGGAGCTTCATTATTGGTTTTTGCAAATAAGCAAGACATACAGGGAGCTCTAAAACCAGCTGAAATTGCGAAGGTAAGCAAACTTCAGTCATTCATTCATATGTATTAGAGACATGTTTATTCCTATGGTTATTTACTGTGTGAAATCATTTGTACCGCACTTTCCCTGTGTTTGACAAGATTTTACTTCAGTGTGGGAGCAAAAGGATATGCCATATTGAATGCTTGTGCTTTGTAGATATTCTGCATTTCGTTTTGTTATAAATTAGATTTGGTTTCCAGTGTGTAGTTCTCTTCTGGAGCAGAGTCAAACCCACCCCATTGATTTTTTTTTGAAGCTTTCAACGGGGGGAGGAGTTCCCCACCTGGTTTTTATTGATTATAACACTTTGTACAGCATTACAATGTAGTTTGGAGGGTTCCGATCGTACAAAATATCAAATCTAGTTAATGAGCAAGCAAAATGCAAAATATCCACAAAGTACAAATAAGTTGGGCATCTAATCAATGGGGTGTTCCATTGATTGTTAGATGCCCACTTATTTTACTTTGTGGATATTTTTTTGCATTTTAGCCTGCTCATTAACTAGATTTGGTTGCCAACATGTAGTTCTCCTCTGGAAGAGTCACCCCCATTATTTTCCACTGATTAGGTGGAAATTGTCATGTGGTCCTGAGACGGAATAGAAACATTCATGAAAAAGCAGATTTTTGTGTGTAAATTGGTGTGAAAGAAGCAGCTGTAGTGTTGCAAGAACTAGGATTTGTAATTGGGCAAAGTATCAATAGTCCATATAGCATAATTGGATGAACAATACATCTTTGCTCTCTAGAAATAAGCTTGTGTTATTATTGGCATTATTTCTGCCCAGCTGTAAGCAGTAATTGATTTGCTCTGCTTTTTGTTGATGTTGACATGGAGAAAATTTATAGCATTAGTCCATCAAGCAGCCGTCAGTTAGGGCCTTATGCTGTTTTTACCATCAATAGGGAGTAGGTAAGGTTAGTTTTAATCTCACTAAGAAATTTAGATCAATGTAAATTTACCATTTGGTTTCGTCCAACCTAAGTCAGCTCTCACAAAACCTCAAATGTCATGGAGAGGGCTCTCCGTGCACTACAGTAGAGCATCTATTTTTACAGCTTCCTATAGTTAATTCAGCAAGATTAGTTATTTTAGTTGGCGTCTCTCGCTGTTGTTTCCAGTGATAACAGTCCGTAAAACAAATTGCTGGTGCGTAGGCAAAGGGTAACAGGGCCTGAGATTTCCGTCATAGTTGATAGCATTTGGTTTTCATATTTTTGCTGAATTCTTTTACGGCAGGATGACTCGCCTTCCTTCCTTTCAGGTTCTGAATTTGGAAGTGATGGACAGGAGCAGGCACTGGAAGATCGTGGGCTGCAGCGCTTACACTGGCGAGGGGCTTCTCGAGGGCTTCGACTGGCTGGTCCAGGACGTCGCTTCTCGGATCTACGTCCTAGACTGATGATATTCGTAGCGTCGCATCGTTAGAGTGCAAAAGTTTGTTAGCGCGTCGATGCTAGTCTTGTCATGGCATGAGGGGGAACCAAACACCGAGAAACTGATGCATTGTTTGGTGGCAATTTTTCTCGCTCCATATTAGCAACTCTAGATGGATCTGCAAATTTGCAAAAACTGAAGAATTGTGTATTTTAGGAGCATGAAAATCTTTGAAGAGCAGCGTTTTGTGTTTTTATTATTATAGGTTATAAGAGCTGAAAAAGCATTTGCCTTGTTCGCTTCTTCTAGTTTAGGCTCGTCCTCCTCGTAGGATGCTGTTGAAACAACCAAAATGGCTTATCGATCGATCCCCGATTGTGTCTTTTAGGAGCCTGTATGGCGTATCGAAGCGAATTATTCAGATATGTTTTATCCGTATATTGTACCCAAGCGAATTCTTTAGAACTGTATTTTATTATCCATATGTTTGTAGCGTTCTCGGAGTAGACAGATATCTAACAGACGAGTTCAAACAGAGATAACAGATCGTTTCAGATACGAACAAAAACCTTACTCACTGGGATCAAACCAACACCTAATCGAGTGACCGCCGCGGTCATCGATCTCCGGTACTCCGCCAGCAAGAGGAACAGCATCACTTCACCTCCACGGCAGCGAGCATCCGCAACTTTCCTCTCTCCCACTCCCAGACCCCACCGAGCTCTGCCGCTGGCGAGGCCGCCGCCGCCGCCACCACCACCTCCGGACGAACAGCAAGAGGCGGAGCACGATTCACCCTGCCGCAGTCGTCAACTTCCGGTAATCCTCCAGCATTCCTTCCCCACGAACTGGACGCTCCTCTGTCCCTACTCCCTCTGCTCCTCCCACTCTCGTCGCAGGTCGCGCGCGCAAGGTGTTCGAGGCATTGCCTGTTTGCCTGCTCTCCGAGGAAAGCGCGCCGTCCACGGTGCTGGCATTTTGCCGCCGCCGGTTTATCATCGCAATGTATTTCCTTCGAGACTTCGAGTCCAAAGGTAGAACGGACACTAAACATGGTAACTCAGATTCCGCGACGGTAAACAAGGATAACTTGGCCGAAGCCAGGGTGGGCCCACACATCAGTTCCTCCAGTTGCCTTGCTGCCGGGTCACCGCGGCTGCCACCGCCGCCGTAGCCGCCACAGCGGCTCTCCTCGGCGTCCTCGGCAGCCGGATAGCCGGAGACAGGGAAGAAGAGTGGGTCCGCTAGTCTGAGGCTGCGCCGCCAGTAGCTGGGGCGGCCGCCCCACCACGCCCCTAGGGCACAGCTCCATCGCTGCGGCGACACAGCATTTCAGTCGCGGCGTGGGCAGGGTGCCAGCGGCCAGCCGCCAGGGCGGCAGGAGTGCGGCAGCGGCCGCGCGGTACTCTTCGTATACTCCTACTCTTCTGAGGCCTGGTAAATTCCCCATTCTCTAATCCATTCTCCGGTTCGTCCCATCTAAAAAAAATCTTTGATTGGTTAATTAAGTATAGGTCAATTTTTGTATAGTTGCATAATGAAGACACTAAACTCTTTTTTTTTTTTCTCCTGCTCCTCCAAATCCAGTTATACAACCAATGTCACGAAACCAACCTTCTTCACAAGCACTATCAGAAGTAGTAGCAGTACAGTAGAAACACAGGTTATCGAAGAACCAACTAGAGCAATGCAAATGCCTTCCAAAATAGGTTTAGGTTCACTTGATGAAGACATGAGAGGCGAGGGAGAACCAATTAGTGAGGTATTCTTTTAACCACTTCCATGCTTACAGCAATTATGTTGTAGATTTAAGCATGGAATTGAGATATAATCTAAATTATGCATTTATAAGCTAGTTTTGTTATATTATCTGGTATTAGACCCAGTGCGGATGGTATACATGCTTTGATAATGGCCCTAAGCGCTCTAGGCGGGAAGATTGACAAGCTCCACCACTGTTTGTATTCTGATCTGCATGTATTATGTCTACTGACTTTGATTGTCTTGCAAAAATTATCGGGTGTGCATGTGTACACCCATGTCCTTTACTAGGTGGTCTGCCCTTGGATCATAGGCTATGCATACCAATTGAGCAAATGCATTTTATGATTTGCTGATCCTTGGCACTAGTTAGGCATTTCTTTTGTACCTCTTGGAGCTTTTATTAACTGTGTTGTCCAACTAAGCTACAATTGAGATTTAGTCTAAGGGCCCATTTGACTAAAATATAAAAGTTAGTCACCCAATCCAAACAGGGTCTAAATCTTGCAGCTTTATTTGCCATTCCCTCCATTATAGATTACAAGACGCTTTGGCTTTTCTAGATATGTAGGTTTTGCTATGTACTTAGATATACACTATGTCTAGATACATAGTAAAAACAATGTATCTAGAAAAGCCAAAATGTCTTATATTTTGGAACAGAGGGGTACTATAACTATGGTTATGTGTCCTAGTTTAGGTGGTTTAAGCACTTAGATCTTGGTCCTAGGCGTGTAGATTCGCCAGCTCCGTTACTGTCTCAACTCTCAAGTGAGTTCAATATGACGTCTATGGAGCACACTTCACATTGTGATGAAAGTGTTGGACCAATCCCCTAAAAAAGACTGAAATTCTTACCATCTTTCCACACAGGCTCAAATTTCCCATGTCGAGCGAGGATTCTCCAACCTGAACTTCACTTTTTGTTTTATTTGGAGAGAGTTGTTACTATGAATGTGGTGACAGGAAGCAGTGACCTCTTTTACCTTAGATTTCCCCCTGTGCAGTTTGATTCGTGAGATGCAAATAATAGGCTATTGACATGGCTAAGAATATATTTTTGACTTTTTTTTTTTTTTTGCAGAATTTAAATCGCAACGTCATGCTTCTTTATATGCACTTCTGAATGCTTGGACCTGGTGTGATTACATAGCTTGGTATTCAGTTCATAAATGACAGAAAGAAGATTGGGATGGCATGTGTATTTGATTCCCAGAACTCTTCCCTTTATGCAACTGAGTGCTATGTCCTCATTCTCAGCTGGCCATGGACGCCGACCCAAGAAGTTATATCACCATGAACCTGGTCTTGACAAGGCCATGGATCTTCAAAAAGAAGCCTGCTCTTCTCCTTCATTTGCGTGACCTCATTTTGGCACAAAAGGCAGGGTCTCTACTTGTACGTGACCTTGAAAAGGAGGTTGGCTTTGTCCAAAAATGGAGCTTTCTTTCACTTATCGAGCGCCACCCCAATATCTTCCATGTCTCTGGTGGAAGTGCTTCCCGAGAGCCCATTTCTGTCACACTTACGGAGAAGGCCAGAAAGATATCCAGTGAAGAGGCTGAAGCACGAGAGCTAATGGAACCAATCTTGGTGAGAAACCTTAGGAAGTTACTGATGATGTCGATGGACTGCCAGATTGCTCTGGAGAAGATTGAACTAATCCAGTCTGAACTGGGCTTACCTAAGAACTTCAAGAGCAACTTGATTCCAAGGTACCCTGATTTTTTTCAATTCGTGATGTGAAGGGACTGGACCATTTGTGTTTGGAGAATTGGGACTCTTCACTAGCAGTCACAATACGAGAAGAAAAATGAATTTTGAGGGTTTCCGATAGGCTGTAGAGGGATTCCTAAAGATGGAAATGTCTTGGGTCCTTTTGCTTTCAATTTGAAGTATCCAGCAGGATTTAGGCCAAACCGAAGTACCTTGAGGAGGTTGTCAAGTGGCAAAAGATGGCTTTTCCTTCACCGTATTTGAATGCTAGGCGAGTCGAGTCTGCAACACCACAGGCTCGAAAGCGTGCCATTGCTGTTCTGCATGAGATTTTGAGCCTAACAATGGAGAGACGATTGACATCTGATAAGCTAGACATATTTCACAATGAGTACAGGCTTCCATGCAAGTTACTTCTTTGTTTGGTGAAAAATCATGGCATCTTCTACATCACTAACAAGGGAGCAAGAAGCACAGTCTTCCTCAAGGAGGCTTATCAAAACAGTAGCCTTATTGATAAGTGTCCTTTACTGAAATTCCATGATCGATTTGCATCTTTGATTGGTCGACCGTGTTCCAACTCAGAAAACATGCTGGCAGTATAATTGGAGTGTGGATTTACTGATCAGGAGACAAACTATAGTTGGTGTGCATGTGTTTTGTTGAAAGTTGAAACACAGGTAAGCTTATTGCACATGCAACTACAATTTAAATCATGTGTACAGTTGCCGTTTCTCTCAGCTCAGTATCTAAAGAATTGAAAAAGACAGTGTCTCATCTTCAAATGTGAAGCCATCTGAGAAGCGAAGTGGCAGCTCTGCAAATTAGGCAAAACAATGCTTTTACCTGAAGCCACATCTTTATTTTCAGTTTCCCACAATTGTAGGCTTGGATCCTAGGGCACCATATGATTGACTTAGGAATGTTCTATGATTAGCTCCTTTATGCAGCTTATATCCCAAAACAATGTTATAGCATTTGTAGCCCTTAATCATAACATGTGGTTTTCTTCTCTTGGCTGAACCGTTCTGATAAATAATAAAGTCAGATGCTCATTCATTTTAAACAGTATCATACTCTCATTTTATTTTTGTAAGGTGCGGTTTGATCCAGCATGGTCTCTAACGTCGAGACTTGACCATTAATTTCTCATATATTATAATGTTCGTGAATGGAGGTGTTTTCAAAATTTCAAAGATGAATCCAATAATACCAAATTTGTATGGTGTAATCTACAAATTTTAAATTAATTGTTGGTCAAAGGTTATTGTTTTTTTAAGGTAGCAAAACAGTTTGATTGGAAGATGTTATCCTGTGTTACTCTACTGATCCAGCCACAGTCAAATCCTTGCTAAGCTTGCAATAGGTAAAACAGTTCCACACTTTACTCTTCAGCTGGCTGTTCTAAGAATTGAAGGAAGACTCAAGATTGGTGCCAATAGTGCACTACAGCTCAATTTCATTTCTGCTCTCCATGCCAGTCCTTTGGGAGTCCAGTCAGGTTTTCCAGTGACTTACAGAAGATTAAAGGCAATGTTTGCTTGGCCACAAATGAAGCAGTCAGTCCATGAGTTCGTCTCAGTGTCAGGTCTGTCAACAAGCTAAACAAGAGCATGTGAAGTATTCAGGGTTGATGTTACCACTGCCAGTACCTGAACATTCGTGGCATGTAGTCACAATGGATCTTGGTGGTAGTCAACAAACTCTTTAAAGTTGCCAATTTTCTACGGACTCATCTATTTATAGCTATGAATGTGGCTCAAACCTAGTTGCTGAATGTCTATAAGCATCAAGGGATGCCCCAAATCTTTTGGCAGGCACATAATTGAGTATGAGCAGTTTCTATCTTCCTGAGTCTGATGGGTAGACTGAAAGGGTAAACCGGTGTACTTGTAAATGCTGTAAAACTTTTCAAAGCGGCCATTAAGGGCACATCAATATAATTCAGGTGGGGCGCCTCCCCCTGTGACAATTCAAAAAAAAAAAAAAAGGGTAAACTGGTGTGTTGCAACAGTTGGGGAAGTGGCTCAATCTTGCTGAATATTGGTATACTATGCTTTGATTGTTCTTCGAGGAAGCCTCCTTTTGAGGTACTATATTGACACTCCCCTCGACATTTTTGCATTACTATTGTCCCTGTTTAGTGTTCCAGATCTTCAAGAATTGTTGGAGGAGCGCCAACTCATGCAGACGCTGGTCAGGGAACATCTTGAATGCGCACAACAGCGCTTCAAACATTAGGCAGATAAAAAGCGATCTGAACTTAGCTTCAATGCTGGTGATCTGGTCGGTGTTTGTCAAACTTCAATCATATGCTCAGAACTCTGCAGCGTTCACTACAAGCTCTCATTTTGTTATTTTGGGCCTTTTTTGTTGTCATCAGCAAAATAAATGCAGTGGCATATGAAGTTCGGCTTCCTTAATCAAGTTTATCCAGTGTTCCATGTGTCCTAACTGAAATTGGTGAAGGGACCAACACACCAGGTCAATGTCACCATTCCTGACCTTGATCTAAATTTGCAAATTCTATTGTGCATTTTGGATCATTGGCTTTGTCAACTTGCTCGCAAACTGATCCCTCAAATCCTTGTGCATTGGTCAACATGGCCTCCCTCTGTGGGCTATGGCCACTTGGGAGGGTGAACGACCACTGATCGGAGTAAAAGGCTGGGGTTTGTGAGAGTCTGAGGTTTGCTTGTTGTTTAGGAGGGAGGCACAAGGGAAGTAAGGCAGCGTTTTAGGCATTGCTTAGGCATAGGCAGCAGCATCTGGTTCTCCAATGATGATATTGGCTAATTAGCATTGATTTTGGCAGTGCTGAACCTGTATCTCCACTATCATACTGTTGAGCGCTAATATATTTAGTACAACAAGCACCTTTAGTTGCTCCAAATGCAAGTAGCTGAAGTTTTTTTCTTCCATCTAGCATATCCAATGTTATCCTAGCTTCTGAATTTGTTGAACGTGCCAAGCTTAATATATTCATGATTTCTAATTGTTTCTTCATGCTTATGTTACTTAGCTACTTGAGTCATGTCCATCGGATGATCACACTTGTTCACCTATTTATGCAGTACTAGGATCTTAGTGTAGTTCCATGTTTGAGATGTGAACTTGATTAAAACATTGTCAGCATCCTCATGTTTTGAATACTGAGTTGTCTACTTGCTTATTTTTGAATTAAGCGTAGAGGATGGATAAGAGTGTTTTGTGCTTATGCTCAAATGCTAGACGTGAATTTTTCAAATATTTGATAACCATATGGGCACATATATTAATGGTTGCACAAAAACGTAGTTCACAACTTCACATGTTAATTATAAGTTTGGACAGTTGTTGTAGAACATTTAGCATTTTTTTTTTTTTGAACCCAGAACATTTAGCATTTTAGATAGCTGCAAATTAAACATAACTTAATTTTCAGCTACCTATGTACCAGACCCATCATATGTCTATCAGTCTATGGTACATTATATTGTTGTGGGATGAACGAAAATGAGAATTATTGACTTCCCTTCCTTGTCATTGATTGTGTTGTATTACAGCCTTGTATTGAGATCATCCATGATTATTTATAGACCCCTACTGCTGTGGACCAACATTCCATCTGGTCCAGTATGGATCCAAGTTCAATGTGATTCAGAACACCAGTCACTGTCACTGCCACGTACTTTGGCAGTGAAGTTGAACATTATACGCGACAGAACACCAGCCACATGGCAGTGACTTCACATGTTGGTTGCTTAGGGCATGTTTAGTTACCCCGAAAAGTGATCACAAAAAGTCTTCTGATCTGCATCGAATCTTTTTTCGCGTCGTATGAGGCGTTAAATGTAGGTAAATAAAAAATAAATTACCGGTTTGGCTGAAAAGTGCGAGGCGAATCTTTTGGCTGGTAATTAGTCCACGATAAAGACAATAATTATCAAATCTGAATGAAAAGTCTTCTGATGGCGGCCCAAAATATTTCACCAACTAAACACACCCTTATTTGCGCCACACAACACAATCGGTGGCAACCGAAAGGTACTCTAAGTATAGACTACTGCATGCATGTGGATCGGATCATCCGAGCAACTACGACAAAGAGGGAGGGAGCGTATAGTACGTGACGATCACTTGGTTCCGCAGGTAGGCGATAGAGACATTACGCGTCACCGGCCACGTTCCTTCCGTTTTTGGTCTAGCTTTTGCACGACGGTTCAAGTCGGGAACTACAAATTATAATAACGATACTGTACTCGTATATATAAAAATCATAATGGAGGTCAGGTGGCACAGTTTTCGGTTTTAATTATCAACAAAAAGGTAAGTTAGGCACCGATCGATCCACCAATGCAAATAATGAAATAAGGCCCTCTTTTTGGATGCAAGACAATTTTATTGTCTAGACAAAAAATCGTGTGCTTGATGTTTTGATTTAACGATAGGAGATTTGTAGAAACCAAACCACGGTATAACACTAAAACTACAGCTCTTTAAAAAGTTTTATTAGAAACTCTATCTCGAGATCCTTTTCTTTCTAAATTGCGGTTTTTAATTTGTATGTTTCTTGTTCTAAAATTAAAGCTCCTCGATTTGGACACTAAAGTTTATCAGAAACCACGGCATCAACCCAGCACCTTCTCAGACGATGCTTTTGCGTCTTGGCAAGCGTCTCGCTGTCGCGGTCGGAGCGTCGATCGAGGGAGGGATTATTGTAGGTTTCAGCACTGCGCAGCTTGATGAAAAAAATAAAGTTGGAGGGAGGGGCAGGCAGCGCATAGATATGTCCACCACAGACGCAGCCAAAGAAAGCTAGCTTGGGCACGAGGAAGAGGTGAAGCAGAGCAGGGCCCAAACAATGCAACGTGTGGTGCCTCCAGTCGCGTGTTGAGTCGGTGACCTGAAATGGCTGCTGCTGCTACAGCAGGATCGCCAAAAAGTGGCTGATAGATACCATCCTACCAATTCCAATCGTCCAAGCATTCGTCGATGCGCCGAAAGCTATAGCCTTCCTTGGTCGATGGATCCGCGAGACCGCCACCGCACGTAGTACAAATTAAAAGTCCTATAACGTTCTTCGATCGGTACAAGATCGATGGAGTATATCCCTCTTCTATCTTCGTGTTTTTTTTAGATTTCCATATTCTACTGTTATCTACGGATCGGAGTAGTAATATATCACTAAACATGCATGGAAGAAGGAACAAGTAGTATGATGAGACAGCGACCCTGACCCAACCATGCATGTTGACTGAGACCACGTTTAGATGGCAAAAAAATTTGCAAAAGTAAGCTGTTCCAACTCGCGTAGCACTCGCAGTAGCACGTTTTGTTTGTTTGTGGTAAATATTATCCTACCATGGCGTAACTAGGCTCAAAAGATTCGTCTCGTGATGTACAAACGAACGTGTAATTAGTTCTTTTTTTTACCTACATTTACTTTGCTCCGAACATATGTCTTCTGGTGTATTTAATGTGATGTGATGGAGAGAGTTGAAAAAGTAGCAAATTTTTGGCAAAAAATCTGCCATCTAAACAAGGCCTGAAAACACTACCAAGCTCCATATCTAGATAACGAGGGAATTTTTTTTAACAGCACGTACGCTCCAAACTAGCGTAGTATGCACAAACGAACTTGTTTAAATTTACTCCCATAAAGAGTCAAAGCGGACTTATATGCAACCATGCACACTTCTAATCTAAGCCACAGGATGTAGATCCAAGGGCACGGGGTGATAACCACTGGGGAGTTTGGAGGTGAGATTTGCAAAATTGTGATTAGAACAGGAGTTAAGTGTAAAATTACCTAACCCTTAGATTAGCACATGGTACATGCATCTCGCGCCATTAAATACTATTCAACATCAATATTCTTAAGTACTCCTCCGTTCCAAATTGTAGTTTCTTTGGAACTTTCTAGATACATTGATTTTCTTGTGCACCTGGTTATACACTATGTCCCATCACATAGCAAAAAAAATGAATCTATAAAAACCTAAGTGAACTGATTTGGAACGAAGGGAGTAAGAGCATCTAAAAGCTGACTTCATTTTTGTCTCTGTGTATGTACTAAACAAAGCGTCGTCGGTGATTTCGTCGTCGTTTAGTGCCCCTCATGCTGCATTGTTAATCTAGTACTAGTGGCGTGCGCTTATATATAATAGAATAACGAAATATATTTATTTATTACTTCATTTGCGGACAGCGTGCGTCTGATCTGTCCACCTTATCGACTCAACAGCAACAATCAGGATTTTAGTAATAAATCATCTATAGATTCTTTTCTCTACTGATATTATAAGGAAAAAGGTACTCTATTATCGATCACTCGATGCTTGGCTTTTGGTCTTTTGGCCTTGTTCAGTTCACACCGCGACGGGGGGTGCGACCCGGCGCTTTTTGCGTGCACGCGAGGGTCCGCGGGCAGAATCCCGCGCCGAGCAGCAACGCGTCGCTCTGCTCACACGCTATCCTATCCTACCCGTACCCGCCGCCCGCCGTGGCCCACCAGGGAGTACAATACGAGAAGAGCCTGAGCCAGCTCGCTGTCCATGACAGTAGGCCCTGGGAAACGAGTAGGCCCACCGTCAGATGCCTGTGTACGCTGGCCAGGTGCCGGCTACCCATGCCATGCGTCACGGCGTGAGTATGTATTTTGTACGAAGTATTAACTACGTATTTTGTACGTGCTCCAGTTATACCACGTCAGCTACAACTGCAAGCTGCGTGTTGGGTACAGGAGATATGCCGTGCCTGGCTCATTAAACTAAACCAGTATTGCCATGCGTCACGTTAGCATGCAGCACGACAAGGAGATTCCACCAAGTGTTCATGCAAGTTATCTACGTGTCGCTCTCCGTCACTCTAGCTATTTTGTCCGTACTCCAGTGGTACTACAGCTACAACAACAAGGGTGGAAAATGGACCTTGCCATGCATGTTGGGTACACGAGATATCTGCCGTTTCTAATAAACGGTGCTGACTTAGGCTCATTAAACCAGTATCCGATGCAATGTCAATTTTTTTTGTCCAAACATATACGTTTACACATACATACTATATAAAAATCGTGCGCACCATGAATCGGCTGTAGTGTAATCGATGGTAGGGCGGTCCGGTGGGGCCATACCACCGGGGTTCAAATCACGGTGCTCGCCGCGTTCAAATCACGGTGCTTCGCACCTTTTTCTTGAAATTTTCCCATGATTTTCGGCGTTATGCTTTAAATGGTAAGTGGCGTTCCGTTGGCGACGAGGCGCTGCGGTGACTTCGAAAATCTCGAAGCTATTTGCCGCCACCTCCCGGAGGTGCTCATGAGATAGGGTTTGCGTGCGTGTGTTCATAGGGGTGAGTGTGCGTGCATGTTGTGAGTGTCTGCGTTGTCTTGTGCCATTCTAAAAAAAAAAAAAAAATCGTGCGCACCGGCATACATAATGTAAATACATACTCAAAGTCACGACAAACACGAGGAGACAGATTTTTGCTAAGGAATATAAAAAAGCGCATCATTTTTAAAAAGTTAGTCAACATTAATATTTTTTTTAATTACTGCGTTGTACAACCAAAATATCTCAACCAATGTCGTGCGATGAAACATATCCATTTGTATTTTTTCTATGAAATTACACGAGTTGTCAAGTCGAGGACATGAATTTGGAAAGACAAGTTCCAACACAACAAAACCTAACCAACTTACAGGACTTAAACAATACTTGATTTAGCAAAGGTGCTAATATTTTTTTCTAAATTCACTACAGGACTTAGACTGCTCGATCGGTGGTAGGAGTAGATAATATGCGTCCCGGTAGCTAGTTACCTACAGTAATTTCGTCAATGTCAGGAATGTCAAATGCGTCGGCTCTCGGCTCCAGTTTTTAAAGTACCCAGCTCAGTTTTTTAAGGTGCGGGTTGCTTGTGTTTATAGGCGTCAAAAATTTACCTACTATACTAGTAGATTTGAAGAATAAAACTGTGGCGTACCCATAAACTATTGACATTGACATGAATATTCGTTACTTCAAGCCAAAGTAACCGGCAGCCAGCAGGCTCTTCACAATATCTCGAAAAAAAAAAAGGAATCCTGAGGCTCACGCACTCCTCACAAGTCACACCACACCAGACCAGATGCGACCTGCACATCCGAAAAATCGGGCATTTGCCTGGGTACCTGTACCAGTTCCAACCCCAGGCACGGCACACCCATATCCTCATCAACGGCCGACCGGATACGTGCGCCGAATCCGACGGCCAGCAGGGCACGTGGCCCCTCCCCACCTCCTCTATATACCCTCCCTCCCCCCACCACGCCTCCGCTCGCTCCTAGTGCCTGCGCACGTCAGTTGCTCCTCCACCTTTCCTCCTGCTCCTGCCTGCCCTCGGTGGCTTTTCTGGTGAGTTCGACGATTCTCTCCCTTCTCGTGGACTCCGCTTGACTGCTCCTCGAATTGCCGGCGGTGTCTGGTGTAGTCTCTGTTATAGATCTGCTTGTTTCCCCGCGTTCGTAGATATAATCCACCTTTCCCCGATTTTTTTTTCTTGCGATTTCGATATAGTTTTGTGTGTGTGTGTGTGTCTTTTTTTTTTAAAAAAATTGTTCAATTATGTTGGCATGAACTCCCCGGTTTTGAGGTTTTTGTCCATCCAGTATCGAGTGTTCGTCGGCGGCTTTGGTCCTCGATCGATCCGATTTTTCAGCCTTTTATTTAGATTTTGTCCGCTCTTGTCAGCCGATGTTGTGAACTCCGCTCGCAACCGTTCCGAAGTAATCGCTGCAGTATCAGTTATTTGGTTCCAGTGCTTTCCCCGTTGAAGGATTTGTTCGATCCAGTCGCCCTTGAAATCTCCTCACTCCCCAGGCTAAATCCGTTGGTTCTCGTTGGCTCCGCCTTCGATTCCCGCAGATCGCGACCATGGGAACCCGCGGCGTCACCCTGGTGCTCCTGGCGGCGGTGCTGCTGCAGGCGGCGGCGGCGGCGGAGGGGCCTGGTGCGGGTCGCGCTGAAGAAGCAGCCCGTCAACCAGAACGACCGCGTCGCCTCGCGCCTCTCCGCCGAGGAGAGGCACCGCCTCTTCCTCCGCCGCGCCAACGTCCTGGGCTCGGTCGCCGGCGACGACTCCGATGTCATCGCGCTCAAAAACTACATGAACGCGCAGTACTTTGGGAGATCGGCCTCGGCACTCCGGTGCAGAAGTTCACCGTCATCTTCGACACCGGCAGCTCCAACCTCTGGGTGCCGTCCTCCAAGTGCTACTTCTCGGTGCGCCCTAGTTCGCCTGATCGAGTTTTTCTTCTTCTTCCAGGGTTTGGATGTGTTTTGTGCTGAGACTGAAGTGTGTTTTTGTGGTGATGTGATGCAGATCGCTTGCTACTTGCACTCCCGCTACAAGTCAGGGCAGTCAAGCACTTACAAGAAGAATGGTTTGACTCTACTTTCTTTTCTCGTTACTGTATTTTTTTCCCGATTTGTTCATTGTGGACTGAGATCAGCCTCGCGTTTGTCATATGGTTTGACTCTACTATCTTACATGATAGTGTCATATTAAAATCCATGTTCTTAGTGAAGGCAAAACACACACACCGCATCTGTTGAAAAAGATGATAAGATGTGAAAAGCTAAACTTATAAGTTGGTGGTCATAAGTTAAATACCCTGTGTACCAATAAAGTTCCGAGCTAGGAGATTAGGTCCAAGCCACCATACCTAGTACAAACGCATGGTCATGAATTGAATGCTAAATTTACTGTGTTTGAGTAGAAACAGAAATTTTCTTTTCAGTTCTGACGTCATGAATTTCCCTTTTTAGTTTTGTTCATGTATTGCTAATAGTTTACAAATCTTACTTTGCTTTCCTTCCCTACTTTGTAGTCCTAGAATATTTACGATGAAAAAAGACAAAATTTATCATGCATGATGGCAACATCAAAAAACAAAATCTGCGTTAGCTTGATAATTGCAACATCTATGAAAAGGATGTTAAAACACCTGATATAGATGTAGCAATGTAGAGCAAGGATTCAGGAATGATGATGACAGTTTACAGTAGCTGTCTTTTCTGAGCTTGATTATGACTCCTCGAATTCAATGGAAACCTAGTAGTTGGTATTAGTAATAACTTCAGCGTGTGACTCTAGCACACATTGTGTTGGAAAGTCAGCCTTAGTTTTCTTGTCGTACGGATATTGAAAGGTCTGTCTCTTCTTGGAATGTATGTAGCCTTTTTTTTTTTTTTTTGTCATGCTGCTCATTTTTTTTTTAAAAAAAAAAAAATCCTTTTAGTCCCAAGCAAATTGAGGCATTCTAGAGATGAAACCCAGCATGAGCCACCGAGTATGTAAAATTAGAAAGAAGATAAAAAGCATAGAGCCCAGCTCTTCGTATTGGGCATTTATGCATGCTATTTGTTTGCTTCTGGACATTGACATGTCTTGCCTCATCTCTCCAGGAAAACCTGCTGCCATTCAATATGGAACTGGTTCAATTGCTGGTTTTTTTCAGCGAGGATAAGCGTTACATTAGGTGATCTGGTTGTGGAGGATCAGGTTAGTGTGCACTTGTATGTTTATTTGTATGAAACATTGCTCTTATGTATATGTTATAATATATGTTTGGAATTCATTTATTGCATCTCTCTGGTCATATCAGTTCCACATGGAAATAATAAATATTGTGGTGCTTTATTAGGAATTTATTGAAGCTACAAAGGAGCCAGGCCTTACCTTCCTGGTTGCAAAATTTGATGGCATTCTTGGGCTAGGATTTCAGGAAATATCTGTTGGGAATGCAACACCAGTGTGGTAAGCTTTTGTGGCCTTCAAAGTTCGAATCATTTGCTCACTTCTCTTTCAATTACAATAAAAGCAATGATCGTTCGTTCAGCTTCAACTCAAGGTCCTTTTTTCCTCGAACACTGTTACTTAAGGTCGTCATGGTTTAGTTGTTCATAACATATGGTATCTCTACATTAATGGCAGCATGCTACATATTTCCTGGTTATCCTTGTGTAAAACAGAAGGTCGTCTTTCTACATTCTTGTTCCTTTTTTTTTTGCGTTACACTTATATCTGTAAAAGCATTTTCTGGGGTATCTTATGTGTTCCCATGCTACGTAGTTAGATTTTGTTGTATCTAGCAAGAACAGGGAAATATGTGATTATGGTCTTGCACAACTTTGTCGCATATTGGTTTATAGTTCGGGAAATATGATTATGATAATACTATGCACATCTGGTCCCTAATAACAAACAAATTGCAGGTATAACATGGTAAAACAAGGACTCATCAGCGACCCAGTTTTCTCCTTCTGGTTGAACCGACATGCTGATGACGGAGAAGGTGGTGAAATTGTGTTTGGTGGAATGGATTCTAGCCACTACAAGGGTGATCACACATATGTCCCAGTCACTCAGAAGGGATACTGGCAGGTTGGTTTTGTTTCTTGTTTTCTCTAATAACTTTGTTTTTGAATGTATATCTCGGTTTAAAGTGTACAATTTGTTGATGCAGTTTAACATGGGTGATGTCCTTGTTGATGGAAAGTCCACTGGTACTGCAATATTTCTCTCTTCTTTTTATTCTAATCTCATGTGGATGAGAAATATAACTAATGGTGACATCTGTCATTATCAGGGTTTTGTGCTGGAGGTTGTGCAGCAATCGCTGATTCTGGAACTTCCTTGCTTGCTGGCCCCACAGTAAGTTTTGAGATTTGTGTATTTTTTATCTGCATCTGCACTAACCGTGCCATTTTGTGATTGAAGCTGCTTAGTTTTTTTTTTTTTTTGTCTGTTTGGTGATATTTTAATATAATAATATAACCTTTGGACAAATGACCTGATGATCCTTGTTGAATGAAAAATGTAGTTGATGCTATCATGTCTGCCAAAAAATGTCCGCCATGCTACCTATACTGTACCAACATACCATGCCCTTATTTGAATGTTGACAAATTGACAGTCTCAGGTGCTTAATACTTCAATAGCTAAAACAGTTTGGAAATTAGACTTCATTAGATGTACCGGTTTGGCTCCTGGGCACTTTAGCCTTTGTTTTTTTACCATCTTATATGTATATCATTTGGTGAGGATGATTTCAGCAATACCAAAACTATGTAATTTTGCAGCTTAATTGTGTGAAAACGGCACTTGCATTTGATGCGCTTAACTTCTGATATTTGCCTAGGTGGTGATGTGGATCTATGGTCATCACTCTCCTTTTTCTGCATTTTGTTTTTCAACCCTGTGCTGCTCATGTAAAATGTCTGGGTGGTGACCTGAGTCTGAGTATCATTCCATGCTTTTCTGCATTTTGTGTTCCTCTGTGTTGCTCTGGTGCTTACAAGTTAGTATGATCAATGCAGGCCATAGTTACTGAAATCAATGAAAAGATTGGTGCTGCTGGTGTAGTCAGCCAGGAGTGCAAGACTGTTGTTTCCCAGTATGGACAACAGATCCTAGATCTTTTGCTAGCTGAGGTTTGTGTTTTCCAAACTTATGGATTTTTTTTTCTGGTTGCTGGTTTGGTCAGTTGCTTTTGAAACTCTTGGGTAACTCAACTTGGTATTGGTTTATTTTGCAGACAAAACCAGCGAAGGTCTGTTCTCAGGTTGGTCTGTGCACTTTTGATGGCACTCATGGTGTTAGGTGAGGACTCTAAACAATTTCTATAGTTGCATATTTTTTTGATGTTGCTAAGGCATGCTTTTCATGTACTCATGGTAACGATAACCATCTGAGCATCCTGTCTCATATTATGGTGTCACTGTAGCTCATTTCTTCTTTTTGTTATATGCTATGCAAACACAGCGCTGGAATTGGAGCGTTGTGGATGATGAAGCTGGGAAATCAAATGGTGGTCTCAAGAGTGATCCAATGTGCACTGCCTGTGAGATGGCTGTGGTATGGATGCAGAACCAACTTGCCCAGAACAAGACACAGGATCTCATCCTAAACTACATTAATCAGGTGAGCTTAACTTGACTTTGAGAGAGGATTATTTATGTACCACGTAGTACTCTACTTTGCTTAACTGTTTCACTATGACAGCTTTGCGAGCGTCTTCCTAGTCCCATGGGAGAATCAGCTGTGGACTGCGGCAGTCTTGGGTCCATGCCTGACATAGCATTCACCATTGGAGGCAAGAAGTTCGTTCTGAAACCAGAGCAGGTGTGATCCCTTCTCCATTATCGTACTCTTGGCTCTTGATCCATTTGCGGATTTTCCATCTTGTTGCCGTATCTGAACTTGACTCTCCCTCTCTTGGTTATGCAGTACATTCTTAAGGTTGGTGAAGGACAAGCTGCCCAGTGCATCAGTGGATTCACAGCTATTGATATCCCACCACCTCGTGGCCC
Organism: Hyparrhenia diplandra; assembly: GCA_015847255.1. Classification (NCBI taxonomy): domain Eukaryota; kingdom Viridiplantae; phylum Streptophyta; class Magnoliopsida; order Poales; family Poaceae; genus Hyparrhenia; species Hyparrhenia diplandra. Next base: position 76,469 of record JADLZK010009356.1, on the reverse strand, counting down.
CCCTCTGGTAAATTATGCACCACTAAGCTCCGGGTCCTGGCTCTCACGATTCTTAATCTTTGTGCATAACGTTTGGGCTATTTGCAATTCCAGGATCTTGGGTGATGTTTTCATGGGAGTCTACCACACTGTCTTCGACTACGGCAAGCTGAGGGTTGGCTTCGCAGAGTCGGCCTAAGGAATGGTTTGGTGCCTCGTTCAGAGGCAAACGCATGCGCCGAGAGAGAAGCTTAGCTTGTTTTTAACTTGTGTCTTTATGCGGCCGGCGATGTGTTGTGTATATATGCTACTACATGTTTAGTGATGCTTTCTGGGACCTGAGACAACGCCCAACAATTTTAACCTGGCGCAAGAATATTTGTGGATGTATCCGCCATCGTGCTTCGGCCTCTTGTACTGAATTGTCGCCGTGCACCCTAGCAGTGTGTACTCAAGAAGTATTTTCATTTTGTTATGCGTCAGTGTTACATATGTGTAATGAACCTGTATGCTTTTATCACAGCCGTTAACCTGCGATATTGACGCATTGGCTAATGACTGATAAGCCTCTCAAATATACTCTGGGTTTACAGACTTAAGTCACAGCGGGATCATATTGCGTCAGCATCGGATCGAGGGTCAGCTCACATTGTCAGTGGAAAACCGATGTGGTGAGATTAGTACGGCACGTCAGCCCACATTGTCTACATTTCTACAACTTTGCATCACTAACTACAGTCTTATATACTTGACTAAACCTTACTTGCGCAATGGGATGGACCTCTTGTAACTGTTTCCTTGATACGGCGACGTTAAGCCACTCTTCCCCTTCCACTCTTTTGTTGTCACGCTCAATATCTAAAGAGTACAACAGTCATGTTAAAACCACCGCCGTCATATTAACCACCGCCAAAACGATGCTCCGACTTAAGTCAATCTCAAGAAGCATATATTTTCTCCTCAAAATAGCACGGTACTTCAATTCTCTTAAAGTAAAAACATTTACAAAATCTCATGGTTGCGTTATTGCAAGTGTTTAAAATCATGATATTTTGTAAATATTTTACTATATAAAATTATATATATCTTCCAAGTTCCCAAACTAATAAGTAATTTAAAGCCATTGATATTTTTTTTTTTATTGAAGTTTGATCAAAGCTTGTCCTAGATGACATGTTTTATATGACCGAAGTGATGCGACAACAGTTAATTACCAACTACATCTACCGTTTTTGCTTCGTGTTTGGACGTCGGATCGGATCAACTAGTGGTATGTGGTTGGCCCTCCTTTGTCGGAATGGATGGGGGTGCTCAACGCCCTTGTGCTTGTGACACATTGGAGACATATAGAGACACAAAAATTGATGCACCGTCATCTGACTATCCCTGCCTCTATTGAGCCGCATGGTATCCCGGGTGACCACCATTGGGTCTATGCTCGGCATCCTAGAAAAGAGTCTCCCGCTCCCTGTTGCTTAGTAAATTAATGGGACTATAGGAAATTTGGAATGTGCATTTTCTAAAAAAAAAAAAAAAGAAGAGTCATTAGCGCTAAAAGCTTGTCCAAAAGATTACAGAAAGCGGCGACTTTGAAGTTTTTACCACTTTGATTGTGGGCACTTAGTCCCTTTTCCCTACGTACAACAACCCTTTTATCTTGTGTCTCAATTTTATTCCTCTAGGTGGTTTCAATTCTCAGGGCCATCTACTTGACTTTCTTGCTATATATCAACAAGAATGTTGACGGTCACATGCTTGTTCTCGTTCAAACAAGACACATCACAACATTTATGAACACGTACTTGGGCTACTGACCTTAGAACCAAACGACATATCTGTGTCCTAGTCCGCTAAGTTCCCCAACCTCTCATCACATCGTTTGAATTTTCCATAACATCAAATCTTTGGACATTCGTGAACTTTATTTCTTTAAATGTAGGTAAACAAAATAACTAATTGGATAGTTTGGATTTACTTTGTCGAGACAAATTTTTGGGCCTGGATTAGGAAATCCATATAGATAAGTAGGATAATATTTTTACCACAAATGAGCGAAAATTACTACGAATACGTCAAAATTCAGTACTTCCGTGAAATTTTGAGGGTACTATACACACCCTAGTCAATCGACAAGCATTGAAACGACATGTTTTTTTTTTAAAAAAAAAAGTCAAAACTGAAGGCCCGTCAGTTGTGACTGACTGGTGGTGGTGCAGTTGCGCTTTGAAGTCCATGCAGCCCAGGAGTCACCCAGCTACCGTTTCCTCGGATCAGATCAGGAGCTGACTTGACCTGATCGGGCACGAACCCGGTCAGTCCCCCATGGGTGGACTGGGCCACTGGCACTGGGGACGTCTGGACCTCGCGACTGATTGACACGCGGTTGCATGCCATCCTCCTCTCCCCTCCGCCAGTCACCCCAGGTTCCCTGGTCAATGGTCACCAGCTCCATCTGCCTATAAAGATGGACTCAGATCAGTGAGCCCATGGCCGGAATCTCGCCACGTGTGTGTGCCCGGCTCCTTCTTATACGCCCCCGCCCGCCCTGCCGGTCCTCTCCACTCCCACCCAGCGATCTCCCCTAATCGCCCGTCGTCGTCGTCTCGTCACGTCACCATGGAGTCCTCCTCCCACCTGGGAAAGCGCAGGGCGAACAACAACGGCGCCGAGATGGCGCCCGCCGCCGCGTTTCCTCCCGGCCGCCGCGCTCGGGTACGAGTACGGCGACGCGGAGCCGGCGGGGCGAGATGGACTTCTTCAAGAAGGAGAAGAAGGAAGTCGACTTGGGCCGCCTTTATGCCGTCGTCGGACGACCACGGCATCAAGGAAGACGACCTCACCATCAACGTACGTAACCACACCCAATCGATTCAAATTCGATCGTTTTCCATGCTTTTCCCCATTTCATCCGTATCCTAGTCTGTCGGATCGGCAGTTTTTCCTTTAACGTGCGCGGCTCGGCTTTAATTTTCAGATGGCTCTGCACCACGTCGGCGGGAAGAAGAGCAGGAGCGAGGAGTCCACCGTCGACTCCAGCGACAATGTCCATCACAGGGAGATCCAAGCTGAGGTACGTCGGTGAGCGAAATAAGTAAATTCGATTTAAATCACGCAACGTACGCGGGACGTCGATCATCATCCATGCATTTGCCTAGTTTATTTGATTGACTGAATGAATAATAAGCAACTCACTCGCTGGTACGCTTGTTCTTGAAAACTAAACTCGATTTCATTAGATGCGCCAATTCTGCGTGCAAGTTTAGTCAAACCCCGACGACTCTCCCGTCCAACCTGGTTCGGGTTCGAAGTCTGGCACCTCCTCGTTTAAAAAGACATAGGAAATCTGAAAAATCTTTACTTATTCCTTTTTGTTCAGTCTCTCTTACTATTATATTAGGAGACTAATTAAATGAATGTGTATTTATATGACCAGCTAGCACTGGCAAAATCTGAGATTGGGCGCCTGAACGAAGAGAACAAGCAGCTCAGGACTTGGTCAACAGGCTGACCATCAAGTTCAACGCCCTCCAGATGCAGGTGCCGTACGCTAGACTGATGCAGCAGCAGCAGGAGCAAAGGGCCAATAGCCATCGATCCCTTCGCGGACCTCCAGGACATGAGGTGTAAACTCGATCGAATTACTCAACAACGTAAGTTCCATTACTCGATAGGACGGATCGACGTCCATCGATGCATGCACCGATCGAGTAGCTAATGTCAACGTCTGATCGAGACTGTTTTTTTTGTCTTGTGACTTATTGCTGCGATCATCGTACCATGTCACAGCAGCTGATGATGAAGGTCGATCCGGAGACCAGGACCACCAGGAGGGGAGCGGCGGCGGCCACCTGCTCCCGCGGAAGTTCATCGGCATCGGCAACGCCCCCGACGACCGGCTGTGGCACGGCGGTGGCGGCGACAGCTCGGGGTCGAACAGCAACGCGGAACCGCCGCCGCCGCAGCCCATGGACTACTGCCCAGGCAACGGGATCATGGCCAGCAGCAAGGACATGATGATGCCGCTTCCGGCGTTCGAGAACGGCGGCCGCCAGCAGCAGCACTCGCCCACGAGAGGGGTGGCAGCAACCCAGCCGATGAGCTGCCGCCGCCGCTGCACCACCTGGCCGCGCAGCAGGGGCTGGCTCTCCAACAACAACAAGGTGCATAAGTTCCTCCCCGCCAAGGTCCCCGAGCCCATCCCTGAGCCCGCCACCATGCGCAAGGCCCGCGTCTCCGTCCGAGCCCACTCTGAGGCAGCCATGGTAGGCTATGATGCCAGTGCTTCCTTCGCTTCTGAGTTCTGACTGTGGACTGCTGCATTCTACTGAGTTGTTGATGAAATTAATTTAATCTTTGTTCTTGGTCATGGTAATACGTACACGCAGATCAATGATGGTTGCCAATGGAGGAAGTACGGGCAGAAGATGGCCAAGGGCAACCCATGCCCCCCGCGCGTACTACCGCTGTACCATGGCCGCCGGGTGCCCGGTCCGCAAGCAGGTATATATGATGTCGTCTGAACATTCTCTTTTTGTATTTTGGATTCATCACACGTTGTTGATCTGATCATGCATGTGTGTGATATATGGCAGGTCCAAAGATGCGCCGAGGACATGACGGTGCTGATCACGACGTATGAGGGTCAGCACAACCACCCGCTGCCGCCGGCGGCGATGCCGATGGCGTCGACGACAGCGGCGGCCGCGTCCATGCTGCTGTCCGGTTCGATGCCGAGCGCGGACAGCGGCAGCCTGATGGCGGGTTCCAACTTCCTGGCGCGCGCCGTGGTGCCGTGCTCCTCCAACGTCGCCACCATCACGGCGACGGCGCCGTTCCCCACCGTGACGCTGGACCTCACGGAGCCGCCCCAGGCGGCGCCTCCGCCTCCGCGTCCTCGTACGCGCAGCCGGCGCGGGCGACGGGAACAGAGCCCTCCCACCCCAGTACCAGCTCCAGGCCGCGCTCGCCGACGCCGCGGGCCGGTCGATGCCGCTGACGACGCAGCTGTTCGGGCAGAAGCTGTACAACCCCTCCTCCAATGCCCCCGCCACGCAGGCGGGGGCTGCGGCGGCGGCGGACGACACCGTCAGCGCGGCGGCCGCGATCGCGTCCGACCCCAGTTCACCGCGCTGCTCGCGGCGACCATCAAGTCGTACATAGGCGGCAGCAACGGTGCTGGTGGGAGCAGCAGCGGGACGACCGTGCTGCCGCCGGCGCCGGTGAGCAGCGCCGGCGATAGCAACAGAGACGACAAAGTCGGGGATCAGGGGAACTGACGTGATCGCCTAGCGATATGATCGTCCGTCCATCCGTTTGCTTGCTCGCCGGATTCTTTCCAGTTTTGCAGTTGAGAGTTTGCCTAGACGAAACATTCTGCTCTTTTTACTCCCCTGGGGCGCTTTTATGGCAGCAAGTGGAGTACCTATTTTGTTCTCGCTAGAACTTTTAGTTTCTTATTTTTTTTTATTAGATATTCAAATTTGGACATAATTTAAGCTAGAAAATAACAAGAGATTTGTATAATAACATAATGTGCTTGTATGATCTACTCGCATTTGAAAAGATGATGGTCGACACGCTGAAAACAAATGCAAATCCAACAAAGGCAGAGGTATACGTATGACCCTGATGGATACCAATGCCGAGGATATTACTAGTTGATGTAGTAAGTTGCTTCAAGTCGTCGAGATCTCAGTTGCTGCATGAAGTGGTTCGTTGTGCAGTTCCTCGAACGTCCTCTAGAAAGTAGTCATTTGTTTTTTAATTACGCGGTTGTGCAGGCAGCTCAACACGCGCCGCTCACCCCTCGCTTATGAACACACGTCATGAAACCACTGCCCATGAGCACCTTCGGAAGACCGAACGGCAAATCTTGAAGTTCGAAGTCACCACCGGCGCTCGCTATCGGCGGGGGCGTCGCCTACCACTTAATCTGGTAGCCGAAAATCCTTTAAATAAATCCGGGATAAAGTTAAGCACCTGGCGGTTGAACCCCGACGTTAGAGCTTTCCCCAACCAATGGCCTTTAAGCATTGTGCACTTGTGAGCCCTTGGACATTTGTTGGTCACGGGGTATGGCCCAGAAGTAGAGCGACTATTGTGTTACGAAAAATCGGCTCATCGGCAGAAAATCACTGCATTTTTGGGTTAGTTGTCATGCAACCTAAAATATTTTGGGTTCTCCATGCCGTAACACTTTTCGTTTGTACTCCCTCCTCGCCGAGAAAAGTGTTGTTTTAGGTTTGTTGACTTGTTGTGACCATCCTTTATTTGTATAAATATTATTTATTTTGTTATGATTTATTTTATCACTAGATATTGTAATAACGATTTATTTATTTTATAATTTGCATAAATTTTTTTAATAAGGCGAATGACCAAACATGATGCTCCAGAAAACCTAAAATGACACTTTTTTGGGGCGAGAAGGGAGTATTTGATAATTATTATCCATCATTGACTAACGAGTCTCAAAAAATTTGTCTCACACTTTTTAGTTAAATTGTTGCAATTAGTTTTGTTAACCTATTTTTTAATGCTCAGTAACAAAGAGATTCGATACGACGGGTAGCGTAACACTTTTGATTGAACTTAAAAAAACACTTTGGATTGAACTTTTGAATTGCCATTTTTGGGTTGCATGGACCTAACAAAAACGAGCGAGTTGCAGAGCGGGCCGGCCCATACGCGGGAGAGGGATGGATTCGTCGGCCCATAAGCGCCGCCACGCACCCAAACCGACGACGGAGGCGCTCCTCTCCTCTCTCCCGCACAACTCTCCGTCTCGCGCCGCCGCCCGGTGCCTCGCCCCACGTCGTCGCGCATCCTCTCTCTCCCCGCCGGCTTCGCTTGACTGCGCCGCTCGGGACTCTTCTACCTCTCCCTCCGCTGCTCATGGCGCCGCCGCCACAACCAAAGCAGCTGGTGCTCGCCGCGTCATCTACGGACGCGGGCGTGGCCACCTGGGACCCTCCGCACCGGCGCGGAGGACATCCGCTTCCGCCCCTGCGCCTCCCGTCCTCGCTCGCTCGCCTCGGTCGCCGACCGCTTCCTCGCCTCCCGCTCAGCTCTCCCCGCTGGCGGCAACTCGGGACCATCCACTTCTACTACTGGGACAAGGTAAGCACTTCGCTCTACATAATAAAACTCCCAACGGCGGCGCTCTTCAACTCCGAACCATGACCCCGAGTCGTTTCTCGCTTTCGATTGCAGCCGCAAGTGGCCGTCAAGAGCTTTCCTGCTGAGCCGATCCGCGCACTTATTGCCGATCAGGAGGAGCTACCTCATCGGTGGTGGCAGCAATGGCAATATGTTCCTTTGGGGAGTGAGTGCATTGTGCTTTCTTTGTGATGGGTTGAAACTGTTAGTACGTGTGGTTGGATTGGATGCTTGGTGTGCTGTCGTTTGAGCTTGATGTGGAGTGCTTCCGAGTGTTTTTGCTTGGTTATTAGTGAGCTCAAGGTGGTGTGAAGTGATGCCCTGGTGATAACTAATCAAAATTGGACCAGGGCCTTCATTTTTCCCAGTTGGTTTGGAAAAGAATAGGAATAATTGGGGTTATTTAGTTCTGAATATGAAATATGTTTACAATAACTTTGTTAGATTTCTTGTAGTAGAATTTGTTTCTCAGTGGCTTGTGTGCTGCACTGTATGGGAGTGGTGAGCGAATGTGTTTTAGGTGCTAAAACTTTGAAGCGGTGCTTATTTTTGTGTTAGTGTTCTCTTTTAGCACTCAATAACCTGGCAGTTTTAGAAGCTAGTGTATGCCATAGGTTAACAATTTGTGCGTTTTGCACTAGAAGCTCACTGTGACAATTGAAAACCATGCTGTCGGAATTTCCACGATCAAATGCCACCGGATGTATTTTTACTTTTAGTCAAATATATATCCATTTAGCACACTGAAGACATTTTCTGTAAAAGTCATGATGTGTTTTCCCATTTCATTTTTCTACTTGAGCATTGGTGTTTTACAGTTACTTAAGCAGAAACACATTGTAATCCTCAGTTGTTGTCAATATTTGACATGTTTACCTGTGTATTTTTCACAGGTACAATATTAGGTAACTAATTATGTCTTTCCTCTCTGTTTGCTGGTGTCTTATCTTGTCGTAGTTTGGTTACTGTCTACAGTTAAAGCTATCTGAATCTGATCATGCAGCACTTTTCTGGTTAAATTAATAAGTTTGAACATTGCCTAGCTATTTATCTGACTCATCGGATTTTATGCTGGTTTATAGGTTTCTAGTGGAGAGCTTCTACACACATGGCATGCTAATTATGCTGTTAGGTGCCTCGCACTGTATGAACTATTTGCTTTGTCTCGGGGTCAGAGGATGGGAATATCAAAGTTTGGGATCTCATCACGTATGGTTTGTTTTGTGTAGTAAAATTGGTCAATCTCTTTTTGTATAGTTTTCATTGGGTTTGGTTGTATTGGTTGCAGGGTGCTTGATGAGCAGTCAAGGCTGAAGGTCCAGACACCATACATGTATAGTTTCAGTCAGCATGCACTGCCTGTAACTGATATTGCTTGTTTCTTGGGCAATTGCTATATCTTCTTCAGAGGATCGAACCTGTAAAGTGCGTGTGCAACTCCAACTCTCTCTCTCTCTTTAATTGAATGTTTTGATATGCAGTTATTTATATGTTGTAGTTCTTGATAGCCACTCTTATTTATAACTTAACTATTACTACCGATTACAAATGTAAGTCTTGGGATCATATCTGGTCAAACTTTTATCAACTTGGGATTATAAGCCGCGAAAAGTTACATGGATTGACAACATATGATTGATGTTACTATATTTATAATGGAAAATACTTCCATAATATATATTTCATTATATAAATGGTATATTTTATAATGAACATTGTTCTGCAAAAGTGTCATATTGAGATGTTCAGTGTCCTAAAACAACCTACATTTAGGTCGGAGGATTAGCATCTTGGGCTACACATTGTAATGGCATTGTTCTTATCTGCAGATTTGGAGTTTATCTGAGGGTAGGATGCTAAGAAGCATTTCATTTCCTACTAGCATCGGTTCTGTAGCACTAGACCCAAGAGTCATATTTTCTATGCTGGTGGTAGAGATGGAAAGATATATGTTACTGCTATGGGCGTTGATCTCAGTTTTCATGGTAGTGATGATTCATCTGTTCTGGGGAACATTGGATGACCACAGGTTTGCCTGACCCTCTATGAGATAATTGTTCATCACTTAAAAGACATGACCCTCTATATTTATCCATGGAAGTGCATACAATATAGGCATGTTTTTTCAGCTTTGACAAAGCTCTATATCTTCCAACCTTTACTTTAGACTTGATGATAGGCTTTTCTTTGTAATGATTATTCATTGATCTGCACTGTTGTTAACAGTGCAGGTTGATCAATACCATTATCTAAAAAAATTTTATTTACAACTACTTTTTCTCGTTTAATATAGGCTGTTTCAGTGTCAAATTTCCTAACTTTATGTGGTGAGGATCTATTAAGTTGATTCTGTTTTTACTGATCCAGCAAGGGCAGTAACAAGCTAGCATCAAAAGCACAGATGGACTTCTACTTTGTCTCTGGATCTGAGGATGGTAATGTTCGGGTGTGTGGGATACTAGATGTCAACAGGTGACCCACGAAAAATTCAAACACTCCCAAGGTTATACTCTTATTTTATGATAAAGGGCTATATTAGTACTGAAAACCTGCCTTGACTTTACAAAACTTAGTGCAATATTTGAAAACTTAATTCTTACATTGGACACTCTTATGCGTTGAATATGTGGTTGGGTTGCGATCCTACTCCATTGACTACTAGAACTTTTCTTCTAGAAACCTAAGCATCACGTATTTTCTGGAAGCTTAATGAGCAAAAGATGTTACTTTTTTGTTTTTTTACTGTCATTAAAAGGCATTATTAAATACATTTTCCTTATGTTAGGTAAATGGTGATAATTTACCTAGGCTGAGTTCGTCCAATCAATCCTAAATCACACATAATTCTATATGAATTCTTTTGAGGAAGTTCTATGGGATGTCTTGATTATAACTGAAACATTAACTCTGGACTGCAAAATATTGTCTCCATGAGTTTACAGAGTCAGCTTTCATGACTCGCTGGTATAATTTTTGTTAGTATTCTTCGCGATAGCTTACATATCTCTAAAGCTGAGGCGGACTCTATTCTATGCCCATACTTTTAATATATCACAACACACTGTTTACGAATCATGTTCTTGTTTACTTTATTCCCCCGAATCTGTAGTACCACTGAGCTTTGATGGTGTTTGTCAGGTCCAGTAACCAATGTTCTGATAATAGCATACAAGGATAAATTTGCCACGCTGCAACCGTTACGAGGAAAGTTTGCTCAGCAAATGGGAGGCTGAGCGGGCGGGCGTAATTTTTCCTGCGACTGAAATGATGTTCCAATTCACCAAATAAAACCTCCATTTTATGGGCGCTACTTGGATGATGAGCTGGTTGGTGATTTTGCTTTGTCTTTCATTTGGTGCCATACCTTACAAGTTTCATTTACATTTTTTTCTGTTGCATCTTATGTTTTTATTATGGGATCAGAAGCATGGTGGTTCTTCAAGTTATTTGATTTTGGGCTGAATGCTCAGAATGGCACTCCAAACCAACAGGGGAACAGAATGGAGAGATAGATACTTGGAGTTGCAGGATCTCTTTGTACATGAGGTCCTCCATCAGATGCCATCCTCGAGAGAAGCCCTTGATATGCATGCTTTGGATATCATAGGTTGCTATAGTCAATTAAGTAAGTGAATTTTATTTTCTCCTGCTGGTTAATAATAGAATCATGAAGAAATGACAGATTTTTTTGTCAACACAATAACATAACCTGGGAAAATCCTTTTTATTCTGCATTTCAATTATTCTAGTCTCAATAGTTTATGGTAGCATAATTAAGTTAGCGGCAGAAGCATATTGCACTTCTATGCATGTTATGTTTTGTTTCAGCCATGGTGACTAATGTTATTTTAATACGTTGTGTAGGATCATTTGTAGATTGAAACAGTGATGGTTGGTATTCGGGCCACAAACGATGCAGATGAGCTCTTTGGAGAAATTCAACTGGTGGCTGTGGGATATGGTGAGGGTGCTTTTTTGCGAGGAACTTTCAGTTTCTCCAGTAAAAAAATCAGTAGAATCGGTGCCAAAAATCTGGGAACTGATTCTCTTTTTTGGCCACTTAGTACGATAAACAACAAAAACCTGGTTTCTCTTGATTCTAGTTCTAATTTAGAATCCAGCGAGCTAGCTAAATATAGTGATGTTGAGTTATTAGAGAAACGTTTCTTTTCTCAAGGGAATCTGGATTGAATCTTTTGCACTAGAATCTAGATTTGAAACGTTTCCACAAAATTTGTTATGCCATAGTATAAAATGCTGAGATGTGGCAGAGTACAAACTAGAACAGAATGGAGATGGCCAATTCTGAGTAACCTCGGAAATGCTGTTTGATTGTGGAGTGCTGTCTGGTTCAGCAGAGGATGTGGCGGTCCTGGTGGAGTATTCCTCGAGATTCTAGGACGAGCTTGCTCCTAAAACCACCGGACGTGCTTGTCCCAAATCAATGGCGCTAAAGCCACATCTTCGTGTTCTGCGCCCGCCGCGCGCGGTGCCTCCCGAGCCGCTGGAGTGCTGGCTCAACCTCTGCGGCGGCGAGCATGCCCACGAGACGCCGCCGACTCCCGCGTCCGCCTGCGCTTCTTCGACGTGGGCGCGGCCCGTTCTGGGGCCTACCCGAATTCGCGGGCGTGAAGCCCACGTTTTCAGGAGCGGACCAGCTGCGGCGTCACGCAGAACGCGCACCTGTCCGACGCGTTCGACCCGGGGGTCCGCCTTGACGGCGGGCTGGCGGGCCGACGCGGCTGTGGAAGGACCTGTACACCGCCATCCGCGACGCATCGGCGTTTCGTGTATGTCGCGGGGGTGGTTGAGGTAAGCACGGAGATCACGCTGGTGCTTTTGACGCGGGCCATCGGGCGGCGCTCCCCGGCGCCGAAGGCGAGCTGCTGAAGCGGAAGGCCGACGAGGGCGTGTGGCCGTGCTGGTGATGCCGTGGCAAGAACAACACGTCCGTGTCGTTCCTCGGCAACGGCGCTGGCCTGATGAAGACGCACGACGAGGAACCGTGAGGGTTCTTCGAGAACAGCGTGAGGTGCTTCCTCTGCCCGTGCCTCGCCGACGTCGCTAACCATGGTGCAGGACGTCAAGACCAGCGTCGAGGATTCACGCACCACCAGAAGACTGTCACGTCGACGTGTCCCACGCCGGGCACCGACGAACTTTCCACGTCGTCAGCAGTCAGCTTCATCGGCGGCGGCGCAGGCCTCTGTGACGGCGGAGGTACAAGCGCGATGCAGTTGCTCTATTGGCTGCTGCTGTTGCGCGACCTAACGATGCGGGTGTTGGACCAGGTACGACGACGAAAGAAGCACACGCTGTTCAGGGACCTCCTCACGATGTACCTCGACGACTTCATGCAGAACAACTACAAGCGCGCCTTTGTGCAGCGCACTGGCGACCCGCAGAGCCGTGGCACGACGTGCACTGCAGGTGGAAGGTCCTACGGCGTGGGGCGTGCTCGCAACTTCGAGCAGCGGTGGAGGAAGCAGGCGTTAGAGGACATCGCAGCGGCTGCCTGCTAGTCTGAGCCCGACGTTCCCGACCCCGTCATCAATGATCCATGGAACGTGCAGGTGTTCCGGTCCATCAGCGGCGCGTTGGTCAGGGGTTCCCAGCGACCGGTCGAGGCATATGTTGATGCAGGGTGGGCGGCAGGGTGGCGTATGGATAATGCCATGATATAAATGCGCCTTAAATGGAAATTTATTTATCGTGCGAGAGATGATATCGTAGAAAATTTTATTATGATAATTCATTTGTTTAATTCATGACGACTATGCGGGAGATTTACTAGTACTACAGTAAAATCCATACTGTTAAACCTGAATACCTGATTTGAACTTAAACCAGCAATCCCGGCGCAGATTCATTTCTCCTATGCTGCTATCCCAAATCGGCCACCACTGATATAACTCTTAACAACTCAACAGCGACTGCTGAAAATCAACTGTGCGCAGTGATTTTAAGGCCAATATTATGAAAGTTTCTTAATCTGAGTGGTTTTGTTCATAGCATATTGTGCTGACAAGAGCCAAAATGAAAAATACGTACAGAGCAGAACCAACCTCAATGTGGGGAAAGCAAAAGACAGAACCAGACCTGGCCTTCAAACAGCAGGTAACACACATTCTAAGTGGCAGCGGTCAGAATTTTTACCCCACATTTGTGGGTGTACAAATGTCCATAGTTAACCATGCTATATCAAACAGAAAACTCTGAATTGGTCACTAGGCCTGGGGCTTGTCCTCGGCTTTCTTTTGGCTGTCAAAAAAAAAAAAACAGAATAATCCAGTCAATAACTGAGAAAAATAGAGAGCCATGTGCAAAAGAAACTCTTTGGAGGATGTCATCCACAGCACACATGACAAGACCCTTGATATGAAAGTCCTGTGGTAACAATATAGAATGTTCACCAGAAGTTGTCTTAGTTTAACATATTAGGAAAGTCTTAGTAAAATTCCAACAAAATATTGGGAAAGGAAGTCACATACACAGTACCTCAACCTAATTGGCATTATACTAGTGGCACACAAAAGGTTGTTATTAGACTGACTTTTGGGGAGGTTAAACAGTAAGAATTGGAAAAATGGAGTACATCGGTTTTCAGTTCGAAGCAGTATAAAAAAAAAAAATGTATAAAAAAAATGATACGTTAGGGAGTGGTTTTTCTATCCATGAGAGGTCAATGGCGTTCCTTTTATAAGAGGGACAGCGGCCATAACAGGATCAACTAATAGCTGCAAATCTAATCAGATGCAACTAGTACTCTGAACACAAACTACCCATGATCAGAAACCAAGATCATGTATTGTGGCATCAACACTGGTCCACAGTAACTTATTTGAGCAAATTGCGGTGGAGGTTGCTGCCAACTTGCCGCGGTGGGCACGGACAAAACTTGTAAATGCTCAAACATAATATTCGCATGCCCTTATAAGAGGTTGACACCAGTGTGGTGCTATCAGTCCTCCATGTTGTTATGATGCATACATGTACATTCATTGTGGGGCCAATACTCTTCCCTTGTTGTCTCTCTCTCTCTCTCCTCTCATAATCCTGACCAGATAAGGGCAACAGTGGGTTGGCCGCGGTGGCAAGTTAGCGACAACTCACCTGTGCTCACATGAGAGACATTGAAGTTTCTTAGCTGCAAGTATATTATGGTTCATGGAGTGTGCATATCCTGCTTGGTTGCTTGGAATCACAGGACAATAATGTATTATACACCCTCCGCTCCTATGTCACCTAGATTTTTTGTGCTAGTCAAACTTTTATAGAAAATATTAGTAACATTTGTATCTCCAAATAAATGTATTATGAAAATATTCTTGATTAATCTAATGATACTTGTGCAGCACCATAAATAATAGTAAGTTATCTTTTGTATATATTTGGTCAAAGTTGGTATGTTTGACTCCTCGATATGTTTGACCTCTTTGCACATAGAAATCAAGAGGCGTAAATTGTGACTATTTAGCGGCGCAAATTGTGCAAATTAGTACATCAATAATCATTTATTTGTAGAGATTACTACATACAAGTTGTCTTAATAATTTCAAATATAGTGAAAAACATTATTAAAAATGCATATTGCATAGTTATCCACTAAATGTAGATTAATTGGCTTCATAAAGACTAATCAAATAGCGGTATCCATTGTCGAACAAGCACATACTCTTTTTCTCATCTCTGGTATGCAATTCTCACATGTATATACAGCACATTATAAAGTATATTTTGTGCATAGCTGCATACAACTTACCAAGTCAGAGTTAGATTTTAAGGTCAAATTAACTGTAGTATTAGAGTTAAAAAAAAATCAGAATATGCCCTGGACAACTGTTGAGCAACCTTATCATATGCCAACAAATTGGACATATGGGTGTGAACAAACTAAAGGTCCTAAAAGGTGCTGCTGTAACTTATTAATATAGCTTGCTAGAAAATTTTCTTAACCAAGAACTGGAAATTGATACCTTTCCTATAATCCCTTTAGTTTTTTTAACATGACCTTCAAACTAGCTAAACCAAATTCTACAATTTCATGAACACATCTCAATAATGAATAAACCAATAGTCAGGTGACACTAAATTCACGTTTGCTAAAATGTTTTCTTTTTCTTACGACTAAATATCTATGCAACTGCATTTAAAGCGTTTACACAGACCATGCTTTTTTAGACTAGTATCGTATACAACTGCAATATTTGTTGTGATTTTTTGCTCATAATGAACTGAGTCTGACTAGGTGCTACATGAAATGTAGATAAGCTGCACTTACATGGCATACCTTAATTTTCAGGTAGAAACAACATGAAACCAACCCAGATGATACCATTCTGAAAAACTACTCCCCTAAGTTATTTTGGCTTTTCTAGGTCCATAACTTTGCTATGCACTTAGATATATAACTTTTGTTATACACTTATATGTAAAAGACTGTCTAGAAAAACCAGAATGATCTGTAGTTAGGAACGGGAGGAAACGGTAACAAATTCTGGTGACAAAGCATATCATGCATTCTTGTTCGACAATACGATGAGCAGTGTAACAAACTACATGTCTTTATCACCGGAATGTCGCAACAGTCAATGGTAAAACACACAAGGTGCTTACCTCAATCCGCAACAGGCACACAGCAAATTCAAGAAAAAGATCTAGAGCGCGTTCAATGCAGTGTAGAAAGGAACACCCGCGCACGTAAGGTGCTCGACGAAATGAAAAGATAGACACAAAAGGGGAAAACATGCCGGCCGCACCTGATGCCGGGAACGACATGGCGAGCTCCTCCTCGGGGATGACGACGGGCCACTTCTCCCCGCCGTCGCGGAACATCTGCTCCGTGTCGATGAGCCGGCCCCGTGCGGATCTGGTCCCGGATGCCCTGCGCCGTAGCGCCATCAGCGGCGAGGATGGCCTCCTCGGCTCCGTTGAGGTAGGTCACGAGGACCCGTGGAGGCGGGAGAGTCGGCTGCGGTTGGGGTCCGTGGACAGGGGCGGGGGGGGAGGCGGCGGAGCTCGACGGAGCAGGCCGGGTTGGAGTCCTTAGCCTTGCGGCCGTTGCACTGCGCGAGGAGCTCCACTGCCGCCGCCTTCCGCGGGTCCAGAGGGCAGTACTCCACCACCACAACTTGGACAGGAACTTAAGCATGCCGCCGACGACGTGGGACGAGGCGACGGCGGGGACTAGGGACTAGGCCGAGAGGAGGGAGACGATAGGAAGGGAAACGAGGACGGGTTGGTGGGCTGCAGGGGAAACAGCTCTGGCTGAATACTTGAGCGGCAGCCTCGTTGGGTTGTAGCTGTAGTTGGGCTGTCAAGGTGTTCGTGATAAAAGGTCGTTGGTTGGGGCCCGGGACTGGTTGGTTAAATTTTGTGACGGTCGCACTTTATCCTCGTATTTATTTCGAGTGATTTTCGGACGCTGTGCGTTAAGTGGTAGGCGGCGTCCCGTCGATAGCTTAGGCGCTTAGTGGTGGCTGCGAACTTCAAGATTTCCTGGCTCGATCCCTTGAGGTCTCTCATAGGGTAGGGTTTGCGTGATGTGTGTTCATAGGGGTGAATGTCGATGGGCGTGGTGGCTGTCTGAGAATACGTTGACTGTGTAATCTTCAAAAAAAAAAAAAAAAAAAAAGCTGGGATGTTGGGCTGGCGTGGGCCACCCGAAGGCCTGAAGCACACAAATTGGAAAGAGCGATTTCTACGCGGCAACAGAATTCTCCAAAAAAAAAAAATCAAATCAATCAGTTCCACAGGACAGACAAAACAACTGCATCAGATCACAGAACTTAATATAATCTCAAAAAAAAAAAAACAGAACTTTTTTTTAACAAAAAAAAAAAAAAAACACAGAACTTGATAACTGAGCTGCTAGTTGGGTCGGACACTCTTCAGTTAACTGCTATACTCGCTCGCATCGGCAAATTAACAGAAGAAGAAGAAATGAAAAGGAAAGTGAAGTCATTCTATGCTCGCGGCAGCTTTCCTGGGGTCAAAAGTCACAGTGCTCGGATCTCGCCGCCATAGCCATACCGCTTCAGAAGCCGCTCGTCTTGCCGCCAATTTTTCCTTTCACTCTCACCTCTATCTGTACAAGCAAAGGAGGCGTGCATTACTGTTAGATAGAAACTTCTCCAAGATGGTTGCATTGGCTGCAGCAGGAGATGGCAAGTCCACAGCAACCACGTAATATAAAGTCAATAAGATGTATGTAAACCTCAAGGTAGACTTTCTTTTGTAGGAAATCCTCAATGTCAAGCCTTGACGCGTTTGCCAACATCTTTATGGCTTTGCCATCCTGTGTTAATCGGACATGTTAGGGGAATATTTTTCTATTAGACATGAGACAACACGACCGAAATTCATGGCCTAATTCCTTTCTTTTAGGATAGTAGATTGAATCTTAGGTTGGAAAAAAAAATGTCTAACTTCTGTCTCATGTATTTCAAATATCCAGGAAAAAACAGCCCACATCGTGTACAATTATGGTATTGTTAACTTTTTTACCTTCCCTAGTATAATGCTTCTTTGTGATTCTTTCTCAACAAGTATCTCAACTTGAATGAAGTCCTTGGCACTAGGCCTACTTTTGTAACTGACAAATATTAACCTGTCACCAAAAAAAAAAAAAAATAAATAAAAGATTAGCAAAATGGAGAGTATGCTCCATTAAACTGACAGGGAAAACACCAGAACATATACCTGGCATGAATAAGGAATTTCCTGCCTGTATTGAACAAAAATCTTTTCCCTTACTATTTCACCAACAAAAATCTCTCAGGGTGTTCACTAGCTATATCCTGAAACATGGTGAACCGTGAACCACACCTACTATTAATCTCAAATCATCCAATGTGGTACAGCATCTAACAAAAAAAAAAAATAGATGGGTCCAAACTGAGGAATCATATTACAGAGCATATGCAGGTTTACGAGATAAACCACAGAGCAACAGAGAGAATGATAACAATGTACTGACTACTGAAAAGGTGTAAACTTAATATTTAGCATCATCTAGACAAAGTAAAACATGATGGGAAGGTTCCTAATCTCTGGCCTCCGAAAAAATTTTTCTTCACAACTGGTAACAGCCTAGCAGGGACATAGTAATCATTTTGTTCTCTAATTCATACATTAGCGGTTTCAAGTTCACATTGTACAATTCACCAATACTGGAAAAAGCAAACTACCATGCCATCTGCAAAAAAGATGATACCAGTGCTTCTATCCTTCAAACTAAGATTAACACAAGATTTGTTCAAAACCAACATTGGAATGGGCACATCAGGTGCAACTATAATGATATTCAGGAGCACACTCTTGATCACACAGACAAAAAAACTAAAAATGTTCTGACATCTGAACTTGACTCTCTCTGTTTATAAAATACAAGGACAGCCAATGACATTTAAAAGTAAACAATGCACAGGCGGAGATGCCATTAGAAAAATTTGAATGATTGTGCCAATACCTTGGGGTAGTGTGCAGGACCCAGAGGGAGCTTTGACAATATCCACTCCTTGATATCATCCACCCCATGACCAAATTTAGCACTTATTGGTATAACGTCATCAACATTAGTAAACTTTTTGGTACCACTGTCAAAAGTGTTGTCTAGAAGTCAATACCAACTGCAAGCAGAGGAAAGCACAAAAGAAACAGGGAAACACCTTTCAGAATTGTATCAGCTTCATACCTCAAGTTTCTTTTGCGATTCGGTTTTATGAGATCTTTCTTGTTCAATACCAGTAGTACAGGAAGTCCAATATCTTTGTTTCCCACACCTTCTTTCAAGCATTTCATCAATCTGAATTCTCAAAGCTTACAAGATGTAAGGTAAAATGGTTGAATATCAGGATGGATTACTTTCTTTCTTACTGCTGGCAGTACCTTTTCAGGTGCTTTGCAAGCATCAGCAACAACAAGCACACAGTCAGCGCTGCCGATAGCGCCCTAACATTCTTCATCATCATACTGTCCAGCTTATGCATCTCCTTTTTTTAATAACTCCAGGAGTGTCATAAAGTATAATCTGCAAACTAAATGATAACTAAGATTAGCAGGAAAACTGAAAAAGCAACATGATCCTCTTGATGGTAATGGGGCCAAAAAAACTTCCGAGGACCTTAATTTGCTTTGAACTGAGTTAAATTCTGATACCTGGTACTCTGGTTCAGAAATATATACCAAGAATGCGATGTCTTGTCGTTTGCGGTTTATCTGTTACAATTGAAAGTTTCTGCCCAACCATTTGGTTAATTAGGGTGCTCTTGCCAACATTTGGTTTCCCCAATACAGCAACATAGCCTGAGGAGACACCGTATCAGTACAACAATCATTCAATGTGGAATCTTGACAAAAAAAAAATGCTCTGCGCATTGCAACTTTGCAAGCTACATAACCAACTATAGGACGAAATTTTAATAAAGTTTAGAGCTAAGTGCATGACCTCAGTTCCTAAGCTTAATCGATACTAAACCCGACTAATTTCAAACGCAGGAAGCACATAAGTGAGAAGCCTAACCGCTGCGGTGATTGGCGCAAAGAGAGGTCCCCAGTTCCTCTCCGGACTCGTACTCATCCAGCAGCGCCAGGCTCCGGTCCGGCTTCTCGATGAGCTCCAGGCGCGGCCTCGTGCTCACCGACGGTTCAGCCTCCTCCTCTTCCTCCTCCACTTCTTCTTCCACCATCTCCTCCTCTTCCACCCTGAATAGGTCATAAACGCATTGCACACAGTCCCAGCTCCATGCTTCAGTCTGGAGGCACGGACGCGTCTACCTCGCAGCACACACGGGGAAATAAAATCCGCTGGATGAGCAAGAGCAGCTCTATAGGAGAGACACGGCGGCGGCGGCGGCGGCGCGACGAGCCAGAGAGCGAGGCCAAGCTCCATGGTGGCGAGTGCAGACGGCAGAGAGTGCGCTCCATTGTTTGGGATAAGAAAAGAGAGAAGGAGGCGACGGGATGTTTTCGGCCCATTCTCAGCGGCCCCATAAAAGGAAAAGGCCCAGGCCCAAGATCCGGTTACGGACTACCCGCCACGGAGCCCTCCTGACAAAAACGACCAGGGCAGCAAAACACCCAACCGCCGCCGGAGCGCGGAGCAAAACCATCTCCAAAACCCTAGCCCCCATCCCCTCGCTGGGAAGTCTCGTCGGCGGCGGCGGAGATGGGCAAGGCGAAGGGGAAGCAGCGCCAGGACAAGTACTACCACCTCGCAAAGGAGCAAGGGTACCGGGTCGCGCGGCGTTCAAGCTGCTCCAGCTCGACGCGCGGTTCCGCTTCCTCCCGACGGCGCGCTCGGTGCTCGACCTCTGCGCCGCTCCGGGAGGTGGGTCCAGGTGGCCGTCAACCATGCCCCCCGTGGGAGCCTTCGTCGTCGGGGTCGACCTCGTCCCCATCCGCCCCATCCGCGGGGCCCCTCGCTCACCGAGGACATCACCACCACACCAAGTGCCGCGCAGCGGTTCAGGAAATCATGGACTCCAACGGCGTCTCCGCCTTCGACGTCGTGCTCCGCGACGGGTCGCCCAACGTCGGTGGTGCCTGGGCGCAGGAGGCCACATCGCAGTCGGCGCTTGTCATCGACGCCGCGCCTGGCTACCATGTTCCTCGCTCCCAAGGGCGCCTTCATCACGAAGGTAAATGATTCTACAGAAGAAGAATGCTCAATGTTGTAAGCTTGTAGACATTGCCCATTGGCTTCAAAGCATGATGCTTATTTTCCTTGTAATATGTGAATGCAAAATATCTTTGTTGAAAATACACTATAAAATCTGTTCTAAATGAGTGGCAGCATGCTATCTTGACATTTTCATCCCTACCGAAGGTGTTATATTTATGTATATATATATTCTCCTTGGTTCACAGTGAAGTAGTATCCATTCTTCTGACATATGAGTGGTTTTGACAGTTTATACCTTTACAGAGTTGTCATACGTTTATTATTAATTAACTCATCTACTTCAGTTGTTGAATAAGCTTTCTTTCGTTGCTCTCATTGTCTCACATTTCCCATGTTTAATCAATTGTTCTTTTTTCATTCAACAGGTTTTAGGTCTCAAGATTACAACGCTATTATGTACTGTCTTAAACAGGTGTGTGTATTATTCATTAAATGTTTTTAGTATTTTTTTAATATTTTTTCATATTTGGTTAATTGAAACATCAAATAACCATCTTGGCTTGCAGTTTTTGATAAGGTTGAGGTGACTAAACCTTCGCAAGTCGGTCTACATCTGCTGAAATTTATATCATCTGCCTGGAAATACAAGGCTCCTGCAAAGATTCAACCAGAACTTCTTGATATAAAGCACTTGTTCAGTGTGGTTCCTGAACAGACCAAAGTATGTTGAGCCACGTGTCTGGATCATCTGTCTAGTTTCTTTTATTTTTCTGCTAGCATACCTTGATTTTGGAAATGTTTTGTGCTTTGCAGTCTAGGATATTATGGATGGTAGGAAAAGAGACACCGCGGAAGGGTAGGCCACCCTTTTTCCACACAATTGCTGGAGTTTGCCTGCTTAATTTCCTTTCCCCTTCGAAAGTGTGCATCTTTTTTTATATGATAATTATTAGCATGATTAGCAGTGTTAGTGGGAGTGTAATGTTCTACCTATTCTCACGTCACATATCCACTTACGCTCATTATAAGTTTATGACAGCCTGTTTTCCAGTATCCTAATTCTGCCTACATGTAAAGAAGTGCATTGCTGTTGGTATTGTGAAAGTTTACTGGTTGCTCTGTTATTCGTGTAAGAAATTGAGATGTTTGTTCTCACCATTTTGGCATTTTTTAAAAGTCACACAATCTGTTGGGCATTTCAATGAACAAGAATGAATAGATTGTGAATTTGTTCAACAAAAACACCGCTAGTCGGGTTCATGTATGGTGCATCGCTATTAGTGTTTATGTTCATAAGAGTGGTGGGTGTTTATGTTGGCTCACTGCACTTAAGGCTGCAATTATTTGTTTTTATTTTCAGAAGAGTGAGTGGGTGTTTATGTTGGCTCATCAAGCCTATCAGTATACAGCCCTTTTCCTACCAGTCTTGGAGCTGGGTTTTGGGTAAAAGGCATATCTGTTCTTTCTATGTTGAAAAACTTTGGCGAATCTACCTGTAGAAGTTGTAGATTTAAGTTTTTTGTTACACAAAGCCCTCTTTGGTGAACAATATTGCACAATAGATTCTTATGCACTGATAATAATAACTTGTATGTAGGTATGAAGAAGGAATACGACATTGCGGAAAGTTGGTTTGGCATCAGACTTTATATGGTCCGACCGCCCAGGCGCCACTGGAGTTTTTGGGCTCTTACAATGCAATTTCATTTGATAATCCAGAATCCCTGCCAATAAAAGAATCATGAGCTAACAACAGATGATGTAATGAACCGATGCCTTACGCTAAGCATACTGCATGGCTTATCTTTCCATCTATTAGTATAGGTACTTCACGGCTGATTGTTTGGTTTTTGTGATAAAAATTTCTGTGAGGACTTACTTCTGTTGATAAAAATAGTTTCAAGCATATCTTGAAGTGAGTACCTTATCTGTCATTCAATTTTCCCATATGGTTTATTTCAGTTCATTTGAATAATGATGATAACCCAAACAAGTCTATAACTAGAGCCGTATGGAGGATATAAATCTTTTGTCTATTGCATGACCATTTTAGATGGCGACCTCGCTACACGAAAATCACTGTCAGCTGCCTTCACAAGTCACCCCAAAGGTCAATGATGCTGTGGAGAACACTAAGGTCACAGATGATGATGTACTTCTACAGGAAATGGAAGAATTGACCAGTGTCATTGATAGAAAGAAAAAAAAGAGAGAGAAAAGCGTTTGTCGAGGCGAGCAAAGGTATTATGAAATACATATACAATTTTTGCAATATGATGTTGATTTGAGATTTATGCTGACATATAGGTCTCTTCATTCCAGGATAAAGCACGCAAGGCCACAGGAATGCAGATTGATGCCACTGGAGATGGTTATGGCGATCCTGACTTGTTTTTCTATTAGTGTTATTAAGGTATCATGCTTGTTTCTATGGTCATGTTATGTGCTATGTTTACTTAGTGGCATTACCTGTGCTCAGAATTTATACTAATAGCTCACTCGAAGAGTTTTAGTTTTGCATGATATTGAACTTGTTTTTCCCCATTTGTACTCATTTTTTCTCTCTTGATTTCCTTGCTGTCCTGCATGCAATTATTTCTGAATGCAGCAACCTTTTATTTTTGCTAAAACACACACCAACAACTTTTGATTCACTCTATTTGGATTTCTGTAAAGTAACTTTCTAATGGGCTGTGTTTGTGCTATCTTTACCTGTGGTTTGTTGCAAAAGCATCTAAAGAGCATGCTCATTCATGATCATCTAATTCTTAAGTTTTTATATTCATTTTCCTTTGTTAGGTGGAAAAGAACTTCAAGCTGTTGAATCAGCAGAGCTTGATGTGGAAGATGAAATTGGAGACAGTGAGAATGAGGATACTCAAGCTCTGACTGGATGAGGAAATGGATTCTGACGAGGAACAGCAGAGGTAAATTTTTGAATATCCACACCATGGGAAAGCAGAATTAAGTGAACAAAATTTCCTTATATTTCTAAAAAAACGAAAAACTATAATGTCAAGTAATCATTGTTGACATCAGGTATGATGCCCAGCTTGAGGAGATGCTTGATGAAGCTTATGAGCGCTTTGTAACTAAAAAGGGTGGTGAAATAAAACAAGAACGCAAGCGTGCGAAACGAATCAATCCTGATGCTGATGCAGACCTGTTAGAGGTAATACAGCAGCCAATGCACAGGACCTGTTACAATTTACAATGATAGATTGTGTAAAGTTTTGAGATCACGCATTTCTTTTGTCTAGGTTACAATAATAAGGTTGTAAAGTTTTGAGGTGATATAGATGTTCTTATTATCTTTAATCTTTTAGGGAGGTGAAGATGGTGATGTTGAAATGGATCAAGAATTTGATGAAGATCAAGATCAGGAGACCAATCCCCTTCTGTTATCTCTAGATGAACAGAGGCCAAACTAAAGAGCAGATTGTAAAAGCAATGGTATAGCCAGGATGTTCCTCACAGAAGCTGCAACCGCATTACTGAGCAGAGTGACACTGAAGATGAAAGGGAGAGTTTGCAGAGGAATAAGAAGGTGGATACTGGCAAAAAAAGGAAAAGGGGCGGCTAAAGCACAGCGTTTACAACAAGAAGATTTTGAGATTGTACCAGCAGAACCTGTCCAAAATCTAAGAGGACTCATCTTCATCTTCTGATGAATCAGAGGATGATCTTGATGATTACAGAAAGGCTGAAGTACTAGCCATGCTAAGAAGATGCTGAGGAAGAAACAGAGAGAGCAGATACTTCTGATGATGCTTTTACAACAAGCACATGTTTGATGATGAAGGGTTACCCAACTGGTTTGTTGAGGATGAAAAGAGGCATAGGCAGCCCATGAAGCCTGTTACACGTGAGGAAGTAGCTGCGATGAGGGGCTCAGTTTATGAGATTGATGCCCGCCATCCAAGAAGGTTGCAGAGGCCAAGGCTCGGAAGAAGCGTGTTACCATGAAGAAACTTGACAAGGCACCAGAAGGCAGACGCTATAGCAGACCAGAATGATATAAACGAACGACCAAAAGAGAAAGATGATTGACCAGATTTACAGGAAGGCGTGTGCCAAAGAGGCCTCAGAAGGAGTATGTTGTTGCAAAGAAGGGGTTCAGAACCGGGCTGGCAAAGGGAGGGGTGTTGGTGGATCCACGGATGAAGAAGGACAAGCGGGCCAGTGGGACTGGGAAGAAAGGGAAGAAGGTGGCAAAGGCGCAAAGGGGAAAGGTGGCCCTCGAAAAGGCATGAGAGGTAAGCTGGGAAGAAGGCCGAAAGCCCCGCGGTAAGCATGGCAATGCTGGATGCTCGCCTCCCTGCTAAATTTTTGTCTTGTCCGATTACAGCAATGCTGATGCTCGCCTCCCCTGCTAAATTTTTGTCTTGTCGATTACAGCTACTCATTAGGCAGATGTTTTGAAGTTGTGTAATGAAAAATTGTATGTTCAGGGTTTCGCTGCGAGTTAATAGTGGGGCTATAATTTGTCTTGAAACTAATGGTTATTTGAGTGCTGCCAAGCATAATTTACACATTTTGCAATCAATTATCAAAACTTTTTATCGCTCTGGGGGGCACCAGAGTACAGGACATAACATTTGTGTGATGACTCACTCCAGGGAGAGACCCTCTCTTTGTACAATTGAGGAACTGGAATTCTCCTCCTTTGGGTGTCGAGATCAGAGATGGCCGTGCTCTTCTTCGACTTTGGCTGCTTTGGACTAGATAGGTTAGGGGTTGTTTGGTTCTCATGAGACTAGGGATTATTTTTTTAGTCTCATTTAGTCCCTAAATTATCAAACATGAGGACTAGGGACTAATTTTTAATCTCATTTACCCATATTTTAATAGACTCTTGGGGGACTTTCCGACTAATTTTGGGCCATTTATTTAAATTCCTCATTTACCAAACAGGCCCTTAGTTTGACTATGAAATTCCATTGGGATCCACTTGCATTTCATTATCAGCAAATGTTGAATCCCAAACATTGATATCCAGAGACCGCCTAGGTTCATATTCCTCAACTTGTCGATCAGAATAGAATCTGATCCAAGCTTTATACGTTCAAAGATTTGGAATCAGGCTGATGCAGAGGCGGGCCACTGAATCCGAGCTACTTGGTGATAGCATCAGGCTCTAAGAGAATATAAGCAGTGAGCGCTGGCTCACAGTCACTAAAAATCCCGAAAAGTTTCTTAATTATTCGTTGACCAGTCATGGTACAATTAACAAGTTTATCACATGTCTTCTACATCTACTACACCTATGTATAAGAACCTGAATTAGGAGTTCTCTGATAACGCAAAGATGCCACCTCTAGCCCCACTAAGACTATGAGATCTTGCGGCACTCAATCGCTTTTGAACTAACTAAAAGTGTTATAACTCACAAACCAAAAAAATTAAATTAAATTTTGATTACACCATTGAATTCCTTTCAAAAATAAGAACTCATATGGATATATTTCGATAAAATTATGGTGGGCCCCATTGATTGTAGTTGGTATAGAGTAAAAGTAAAAAATAGAATGAAAAAAAAGGAAAAAAAAAAAAGAATAGGAGGGTGTGATAAAGTTAAAGGGGATTAAAACATCTACCAAGGATTTCCTTAATAAGTTATTATATATGTTTTATTGCATTACCGTAAGTTGTCACATGTCCAACATATCTAAATATTTCTATTCAATATTGGTTTAGCTTGAGTTTGAACATAAGATTAAATAATCTTTTTGTAGATAATCTTAGTGACTACAATTCAATCTTTAACAATATAATACTTTTCTACCCGCGGCAACAGCGTGGAATACCTCTAGTTAAAAAAAAGTATATACACTGACATTTTAGAAAACAATAAAACTTATAAAAATGTTGACTAACATAAATTCGTTAGCTTCCGCAAACTTACTCTTTTTATTTTTAATAGGCTTCCCAGTTGTACTATATGTCATATAGAAGGTATAATTTAGTTTATTTCAGCTAGCCAACTTGCATTCGGTTCAGCTTATGCTTCATATGATGCATGCTTAGCCTTGGTTTTGTAGTATATTTTCACTTGTTGCATGACGTGACTCATTAAATGTTGTATGTATCTACAATCCTTGATGCACGGAAGGACAGGGGAAGGAGTCCTTATTCTTAGAGCTGTTAACCAATTAAAAGCAAAAAAAATATGGGCAAAATCTTGTCGTTTCTACTACTTTGTATCTCTATTTCACATAAATAACTATAGCATATCATAATTAATCGTAATAAGAACATGTGATATATAAAAACAATTTATGATTGATCAATAGTTTTTAATTTATTTGTACCTTATATCCTCTTTATTTGTTTTTATATTTCCCACCTTATTCTAATTGGATGATAATATTAAAATATGAGCCGTTAATATAAAAGGTAAAAAAATGTGACACGAGAAAATATCATTCAATTAACAATTTTTTAAAAACACTTTGATATCTTTGTAGTAATCACAATTTTAAAAAAAAATAAAACTCAATGCTAACATAAACTTTTGAATAAACAGATGAGGATCGTTCCCATGATATAGTGCTTCCATGACAATGTTATATAGTGTTCACATATAGTAAGCTAACTTTCCATGACATGTAAGTAGACTTTGCAATGTGTGATAAACAATATAGAGTGTTTGATTTCTCGACCCCGGCGCGCACGGCCCATGAGCCTTGTTTGATTCCTTTTTCTCTATTAAGCGAGGGTTGAGCTCATATTTGTGTTTGATATGTGGTACACGAGGGATAGGGTGACCTTTACAGCCGACATTCGGTGTCCTTACCACCCCTACCCCCTCTTTGGCATTTCATCAAACACCACCACGCCAATTGGGCGAGCGCTACCACCACCACCTTCCTCGGGCCGCCACCCGTTTGAACAAGATGCGAACCACCACCGTCCCCCGGCTCGCGCACCACCACCATCGTCCACCGGTGCGAGCGCAGAGGAGAGCTGCCCGCCCGCGTCGCGAGCATGGGCGCCGACGAGCTTCGCCCTAGCGCCATCGCGAGTGTAGCACAAGTGCGGGAGATCCACCGACCACCGCGCCCGGCGCGGCCGGCGGGGGCTCAGTCCCCTGGGCGCCGCCGAAACGAGGAAGGTGAGGGTGAGGCGACACATGAGGCTGGGCCCCGGCTAGCTTTCAAGAAACGAATCTTCAAGGCGTGCGGCCAGAGCTAAGAGAGAGAATGTTTTGCATCCTAGGGCGAGGCCGGTGAACAAGAAACAAATCAAACACGATGGCCCTGGCTCCCACGAGGCTCGAAAGCAGGAATTTAGCCCATAATATCAAATAGTGTGTCCTTAGCCCTCACCGGGCCCATCCACGCCGGCCAAGTGGTAAATTTATATGGTGTTCGTCTCTTTAAAACCCGGAGCGGCAAAACTAGGGGGTGTTTAGTTTTTAACGGGTGGCTAAACTTTACCATCCCTCCGTTCCTTTATAAGCCGTCCGCTCAAGACAAAGTGCAGGTGGTCCCGCTTTTGTCGCCGTTAGCTGGCCATTAGGCGGGCACCCGCGACCGCAACAGCGACCCTGACACGCCAGTCTTATCCCTCCTGGGTATGCAGCTTGAGCCTCACCACCACACACAATTCCGGTTAAAAAAAAAAGAAAAAAAACCGAACGATAGCATTAATGGCAACAATACAAAATCCCAAATCATAAAGACATGTCAATCATTTGGTGCTAGGCTTTTTAAGGTTATCCGCCAAGGCGTTCCTTAATTCATCGCCTTCTCCCCAAACGACAACTTAAAAAGGGACAGAGAGGAGTAGTCACCTAACTAAAATATAAAGGTTGGGGGATACCGTGACTTGTAAATTTAGTCACTGTTATATTTTAGTCACCCTTGTTTAAGTAAGTGATCGAAATAAGGGTGACTACTTTCAAATCAACAAGCTCCACGTTTTAGTCACTTTTACTAAATAGAGTGGAGTGACTAAAATTCCAAATCTAATAAATTTCGGTGTTCTCAAATACTCTAACTTTTATATTTTTACCAAAGTGACTAAAGTTTTACCGGACCGACTAATAAGAATCAAACACTCTAAGGCTTTGTTTGGCTGACAGTGTTTTTTAAACACGTGTTACCTGCTCCGCGTGGATTTGATTAATCCACTCCATCCGCCTAACCCACGTCTGGGTTAAACCCCCCGCACAAGCACATTTGAAAGACGTGTGTCTAGTTAGCTCGTGCAGGTTTTCGCTGCACCAGGTTTCACTTAGATTTGAATACCAAAGCCCAAAAACACATACAATGCCCTAATCTGAGCATGTATATAATTCACAAAATATGCTAGAATACCATAAGTTATAATAAAAATGCAAGTAGTCCGCCTATGAAATTCAAAAATAATCTTGCAGAAAAAGTGCATATATACACACACATATAAGAACTGTATGCTAGAATACTATAAGTTATAATAAAATGCAAGTAGTCCGCCTATGAAATTCAAGAATAATCTTGGTAGAAAAAGTGTATATATACACACACATATAAGAACATAGACGATGCATCAATTTAACAAACATTCTTTCATTTGTATTCAAACTGATGGTGCAAAGCAAGTCCTAATCACTCCACAGGTTTCTTGCATACACAATAACACAACACATGTTCATCGTTCGACAAGAAATAGTTCAGTTTAAATGCTTCTCAAATATGCAAATACATAAGTCTCAATCTACACAGGTAACAAAATGATGGTGCAAATAAAAAAAAAAAAACAGATTGATAGATCCTTGCCAGCAGCCTTGACCTTGACAGTCTCCTACAACAAACCAACATGTAAAAAGTTTAGTAAATGTAATGTAATGCCCAGTACATGGTCATCAGTAAAACAAATGATTTAGCTTCTGACATATAGAATGAATCAACAGTAATAGGATCGGTCAAGTCTGTTCCAAGGATGACTGAAACAATACTCACAATTCTTAGCAAGACTAAACACAAACAAATATAGGAGTATGTAGTGCTCTTTTGTTCAGATTGGCCACACAGATAAAATAGGAGAACAAACCTAATAAGTAACCTTGCAAAATTCCAGGATTTTTATAACTGCTGCAAGTGCACTTGTTCATACAATAGGACAAGACCAGTTTTTGCTGGAAAAAAACTAGGTTGCTCGGTTGTTGCTATACAACAGCAACAGGTGCATGCTTATATCAAAGAATAAAAGAAAAAAAAAAAAACAACAATAGGTGCAATGCTAGCAACAGTTGCTCTTTCATCATTTCAGGATGAAATAGGTGCTTATATCAGGAAAAGTTTCTGAGGAGTACCTTGCTTCCACACTTGGCTGGATAGGATCAGTTCTTTTCTCTGAAAACTGTTACAATCATGAACAAAAGACAGAAAATACAAAGTTTGATATAGGATATATACAGCAAATTATGAATAAATTAAAAGAAACATATACCAACAAGTTTGAGATCATTTATCTCAAAAATAGGTATTGTACATGACCAGCGACTACACTATAGGTCACAACCAAGAAAGCGTAAATAAATATCTTGTACTACCATCACTCAAAAATATGTTTGGTATTTTGACTAAAAAAACAAAAAGAATTCAATTTTAGTTTAATCCAGAGTATGAACACAGCAACAAGCCAACAATAGCTGCAAGGTCATGCACAATCAATTACAGCCAAGTGAGATCAACAGTGCGCTCATTTACTTAAACAAAAAAGTCACACATTATTCACTTATTTTAATCTTAGGATATGTATGTCAGTACTCCTGATCCTCATTACTGCATACTACTTTCTCTGCCAAAACAACAAATTTTAACAAAGTTAAGTTACTCTAAGATAGCAGGGGACCAAATAAGCACAATCTGTAGGCGACGATTAACAAATTTAACAAAGTCGCCACTCTAAGATAGCAGGGGACCAAATAAGCAATCTGTAGGCGACGGTTTTAGCTAGCTAGCAGGACTTAACGAGACATGCATGCATGGGTGGATGGATGCTACGATCCAAATACTAGTGTCCTTGCTGGGTGCTCAGGAATTAATTCTAGGTTCTGTGGACAGAGACCAATGTCGCGCATACTGATTGAATAAAAAAGCAAAACATCATAACTTACAAATAGTGTCTATCCACTTTAGCATGTGCACGATTTACTAATTGAAATATTATGTGTTGCATTGTTATGTGCTGTAATAAAATGTCACAGGAAACCCGACGTGAATTTGCCGGTAGCATTGTAATTCCTAAATACCAGATTTATACTAACCTGATACTGGTCAGGCAGCACGATCCAGCTTGGGGTAGAGGTTGAGGAGCAGCTTCTCCTTCTTGCACCTTTCTTCTAATCTGGAAGTCTGACATTCAGGCACATATAGACCAAGTACTTTAGAGAAAAAATGCAGAAGAGCCTATTATACAGTAGGACTGAATATTTGTATTCGTAGTAACACTAGTAACCTGAATATTTGTATCACGTGTCCACATAAGCAAGAAGTTGGAATGAACAGTACCAGTCAAAACTCAAACCAGGAATGAGATTGCATTTAAATTCCCAACAAGAATTTTTAATTTTCTGAATAATATCTCTGAATGGACCAGGAATCAAATCCGACTGGGGAGCTCAGGAAAGGCAGGAACCATATATGCTATAATCTCCTAAGAAAAATTTAGTTTTCTGAGCAAAATCTCAGAATTCATAAGAGCTACTGATGATTACTTCAATCTACAGATGGAAGGAGCACGTGAGTATGACTGTATGAGGTTACTATCTCCCGACTGAATTCACAAGCTGATGAACCCAAATACCGCAACAACCGGACATCAAGAGCTTCAGAACAGGGGAAACTAGAGGAACAGAAGAGCTCATTGCATCTCACCTGTCGCTGGCTCGCCAGCGAGGAGCAACTGCTGCCCGCAGGGGCAGGGCCAGGGCCAGGGCTAAGTTATTGAGCTGATGAGAGACCGGTCCTAGCTGATGACTAGTGTGATTCATTCAAGGACAAGGATGACGCTTGCAGCAACGAAGGCAAAACTTCGTACAGATCTATCAGATCAAGGCTACTGAATCATGGTTACTAAATCATACAAGCTAGAGGCATGCCTAATCAGGTCTCTACCAAACGAGATCTGACTGTGCAAGATCTATGGGAGAAGAATGTTGAAATCCAAACCCAGACCAGAAAGGAGTGAAGCATAAAAGCAGAGGAGCAGGAGATGGGGGAGGAGCTCACCGGAGCGGATTGGACTAGGTCTGCCGGAGTGCAGTGGATGGCTGGGTGAGGTCGACGATGTCGCGGATGGGCAGGGGGCGTCGACGGGGGCCGGGGCCAGGAGGAGGAGGAGGAGGAGCCGGAGCGGCGACGACGAGTAGACGGCCGGAGCGGCGACGGCGGCGGCGGCGGCAGGAGCGGCACCGGCGTGGCGGGTGAGGCAGCCGCTCGCACGCCTCACGCGAGACTCTCGGTCTTCTGTTTCCACGCCTCGGATGATTTTTTCTTCACCGGTGGATCGAGGTGGATCGGTCCCTCCATCAAGGCGACACCCCGGACAGCCAAACGTGATTTTGACCGAAGGAAGCTTCCCACCTCGACGTGGGCTGTCATCCACGGCCGACGGGTTTGAGGTCCAATACCCCTCAAAACACTGCCTTCCAAACGGGCCTAAGGATTAATATCAGGATTGGGATATCAGGAGGTGTCCTCCGTTATGGTGGCAAGTGGCAACCCTCCTTCGTCTCTTGCATCCACTCCCCTCCCGCCGCGCGAGCGAAGCTATCCGCGCGCTTTTCTCCCCACCCGCGAGCGAAGCTGTCTTTTTGTTCCACTACTAACCGGCGGCTCGCTCCTTCTTGTCGGCGATTCTCCTGCGGCGGGGGCGATGGAGGTGCGACCTGCACAAGGTATGGGAGGTCCGTGCGCTCAAGACCAAGCCCGACGCGGCCTGCTCGGGCGACCTCGACGGCGTCGCCAGACAGGTCCAACCCATCATGCGGCGCCACAAGTGGCGCGTCAAGGTCCTCTCTCGAGTTCTCGTAAGCGTCCTCGAACCTAACCCTAACCTCCCTTCTCCCCCTCCCGTGCCTCCCGATCGATCGATTGATGGAATGGACCCCGTGCGTGCGTGTGTTTGTGTGATTAGTCCGTGGAACCCGAGGCTGCTAGGGCTCAATGTCGGCGCCGGCGTCGAGGTGAAGCTGCGGCCGCGGTGCGCCGACCTTGACGACTTCATTCCCTACGAGGAGGTGCTCGACATGCTTCTGACTCTGCCACAACCAGCGCGGCCTCACGATGCGCTAGGAAGCGCCTACAAGCCTGGGACGAGCTCCGCAGGTGCGTGGGCTTCCACTGGAATTGTGAGGAGCATATATGGTGGTATATATTGGCATGGAATGGGTTTTATGTTTGCCTGAGACAATGTTTACCCCTGTCTGAATGTTTCATTGTTTCATATGTCAAAATTTCCCTCCTTAAAAGGTTTATTCGTAATGATGCTGTAGTTATAAATTTAAAGTGATTCATAGTTCCACCTAACCTAGATTGATATTTGATTGGATGCCAACTATGGTTACCATGAGGAACTTTAATTCAATGGCAACATCATTGTCTCTATCATTCTATATGATTGTTACTCCACATGTAGCATAGACAGATGACTCTATTATACAAAACAAACACAAAACCTATTATGTTTCAGGACCACAGTTTCTATCACTAAATTGATGTTAACTCAAGTTTGTATTTGGTGACATGTAAGATTGAGGTAGTGAATTTGTAATTTATTTTGATTGTATTTGAGTGAGTTTGCACATCTTTGTACCATATGTGACCAAGCATCTAGTTCTGTCATTTGTAATTTCTTTTGTGTCACGCTCTTGAATGCAATTCAGTTTTGCTCAAGTGGTGCCATATTTTTTAATAATGATCCTTGTGTTGTTTATGATAAAATCTTTTTAGGAATGCGAAGAACTTGTTTCAAAGGGTATCACTGGAACAGGACAAGGGTTTGATGGTTTTAGGAAGCGGTAGGTGGATTTACAGTACACCCACGCCACCATCTCTACTTGACAAGTTTCGTTAGCTGCTGCACAGAAGCCGGGCAAGGAATGGAGACTCTATTGCCTTCTGGACCAAGAAAGTTGGGTGGAAACAGTGAAATTATGAGTGCACTTAGTCCAGTACAAGCTGCTGCAATGGCGGCTGAAAGGAGAATATATGATTTGTGGTGTGGATCGCATGATCAATCTGGTATTGATGATTCGGATGATGTTATATTCTTCAAGAATCGCCAAATTTGGTGACAGGGGATGAAAAAAACACGAAGGCTCAGCTGCCTCCAACACTTTTGCAGAGTCCAGCACTTCTTCTGAAATTCACATAGCAAGCAAGTGATGCATTGTAGTTCAAAAGTGGGAATGGAGATGCTTGCACTCTTCTGAACCAGGCAAAGTTTTCAAAGAAATGCCGAATTAAAATATCCATTTCACATATAAAACTGTGAGTTTATTCATGGATTATGGCTCATTGTTTTTACTATATATAGAAAAATTATTTTTATAGGAGAAATCTCTTATATGTTATAGTAGTACAATTAGATCCATTTTTCATTTCTGATCCATTTAAATTTATCTTTGAAATTCATCCATTTCATTAACATATGCATATGCTGGACATGATAACCCCTATAGAATTCCTTCAGTTAAATGCTTTGTTTAGATTAGGTATGCATGTCTGAGCTTCAGATGTGTGTGTATTTGTTGTGGTGCTTGTGGATAAGTTCTGAGCCAAGCTCAAGTTGGTGAGAGGTACATGAGCGTTTAGCTCTAAGGGCCTGTTTGGCAGTGCTCTGTGAGCTAGAGTTGTCAGCTCTGTTCTACTCTCTATGTGTAGAGCCACTGTCTGTGTGGGTGTTTGTCTAGCAGATTGGCTCCAGATCCCTTGAATGAGGCTGCAAAATAATGAATTAACGTTACTATCCCTGCCAAGCAAACAAGCCCCTATCATGTAATTTTTTGTACCTCGTTATTTCACAGAAGTTCCTCCTATCTTCTCTCGGGCATTTTCTTGAGCTTATAGTTGTTTGCTAGTCACATCATGGTTAATCAAAATGTAAAGGAGTAGATTGAACTATCAAAATGCTTGGCATTTCCTGTAATGTATATAACTCCACCTCGATAATAGTAAGATATTCACAACGTGATTACGTGAAGCATTCAGGCCTAGTATTGAACTGCATGATAACTCTATGCTTCTTTAGTTTGGGAAACCTGCTGTTTGTGATATATGGAGATAGTTTCTGTCTGCAGGTTTCATGACTTAAGCTAGACCTAGTGTACTGGTCATCGCTGGCAACAGAGTTCCCCATCGTTGAAAAGTGTTGAAAAATTTCTTTGTCTTGTTGAAAGCATTTACCTTGTAGTCACATTTTGCTTGTTTAACTATATTTCTTTCTTCTCATTCTTTTTAGTATATATACTTGTGGTTTGGTCTTACATCTAGTCTCACTTCTTCCATATTTATTTCTACTATACACATTTACTTGTAGTTACTAGCATGCTTTTTCTAACACATTCCGAAATCTGAACTCCTGCAGCCTCTAGCACCAATCTGTGAAGTTTGTGGGACACAATAAAACCTAAAATTGCAAAGGCCCGAAGTACATGACTTGGTCTTGTAAATTTTGTACTCTGAGAACAGCTCGCTTGACAAATGCCCGCATGTGATCAATGGAGATACTCATATGGGCCACCTATAACCACGCATGGCCCAAGCTATGATTGAGATAACAGTGAAGGCTGTACAGTAAGTAATCCAGGAGTACTGTGTCGGGTTTATAATAATCTTTAACTTTTTCCCTGTGCTATTCACTTCCAATTTTCCTGTGTGAAAGCGCATGTTATTTATACTGACTTGTTGGATTTATAACATCCACTAGTGTTCTGCACACCTTATTTCTCAAGGTTGCTTTGTTACTTCCATTTAACATTAGGTGCTTGCATGCCCAAATAGACATTATGCTAGATTTTATTGTGGTGTATGCACCAAAAGATTTTTATGAAGATCAAGATCAGAGACTAACTCCCTTCTGTTATCTCTAGATGAACAGACCAAATAAGAAGCAGATTGTAAAGCAATGGTATAGTCAGGATATGTGTTGCCCAGAAGCTGCAACTGGTGTTGAGCAGAGTGACACTGAAGATGAAACTGAGAGTTTGTAGTGAATAAGAAGGATGGTGTACTCGCAAAAGGAAATGCAACTAAACCACAGAGTTTAAAACAAGAAGATTTTTGAGATTGTACCAACAGAACCTGTCCGAAACAAAGAGGATTCATCTTCATCTTCTGGTTAATGTGGAGGATGATCGATGATTACAGAAAGGCTGAAGTACTAGCCTATGCTAAGAAGATGCTGAAGAAGAAACAGATAGAACTTGATGATGCTTTTACAACAAGCACATGTTTTGATGACAGAGGGAAACTGGTTTGTTGAGGATGAAAAAGAGACATAGGCAGCCCATGAAGCCTGTTACACGTGAGGAAATAACGCGATGAGGGCTAAGTTTAAGAGAGATGGATGCCCACCCATCCAAGAAGTCACTGAGGCTAAGGTTCAGAAGAAGCGTGTTGCCGTGAAGAAACTTCACAAGGCACGCCAAAAAAGGCAGATGCTATAGCAGACCAGATGACATAAAACTGAGCGATCAAAGAGGAAGATGATTGACAAGATTTACATACGTTGTTGCAAGAAGGGGGGTTCAGGTGAGGGCTGGCAAAAGGGAAGGTGTTGGTGGATCCACGGATGAAGAAGGACAAGCGAGCCAGCCAGGACTTGGAAGAAAGGAAGAAGAAGAGGTGTCAAGGCGCAAAAGGGAAGGGTGTCAGAAAGGCATGAGAGGGAAAGCTGGGAATAAGGCCCTTGGGAAAGCCCTAAGGTAATGGCGGAGGAGCTTAGCATGGCTGGGATGCTGGATGCCCGCCTCACCGTTGAACCGTTGAATTTTTGTCTCGCCGGACTACAGCTACTCAGTGAGCAGATGTTTTAAAGTTTTGTGATGTGGTAGCGTGAGTTATCAGTGGCTGCCAATTTCTTTTCAGCTAGTGGTCGCTTTGGGCGTCAGTAAGCATAATTTACATTTCATAATCAATTGTCGAAACTTTTAGCCCCCTTTGGGGACATCAAAGTACAAGACATATGGATGCCTGCATCTCTACTAATATTTGCGTGACGCACGACGGTGTGGACTTTTTTACACAAGCGGAGGAACTGGAGTTCTTCTTTATTATGTGTGGAGATGGACGTGTTCTGGTCTGTAGCTTTGGCTGCTTTGGACTAGATAGGCGACTTTTGCTATGATGTCCCTCTGGAATCCGCTTCTGCATTTCCTTATCGGATGAAAAGAATGCAGCACTTTGAATCCCAAACATTGAGATGCAGAGACTGGCTGGATTCGCATTCGTCAACTTGTCGATCAGAGTAGAATCTGATCAAAGGACTTTTTGCGTTCAAGATTTGGAATCAGGCTGATGCAGAGTCGGCCACTGAATCCGAGCTACTTGGTGATGGCATCAAGCAGCTGGCTAGATACCGACTAATGATGGCTCAGGTCTAAGAAGATATAAGCGTGAGCGATGGCTCACAGTCACTGCAAAAGCTACAGAATATAATCTGACATGCCTGGTCCCAAGAGGCCAGCCAAGTGATATTGTTGTGGTGCTTAAACAACTGTTTAAAAGTAATAAGGATACAATGGTAGTGCGTACCCTGAAACTTGGTGTCGGTAGAATTGCAAGAAGCAATCACGACATCTCTGTACACAAAAAGCTACAGAATAATACATTTCTTCTTTAAAAAACCCCTGCAAGGCATCTCTGGTTTGACAATTGTATACTATCACCACAATATATATACCCCCTTCCAGTTGAAAACAACACAGGATACTCAATCGATCATGATTCCACAGGCAAAAGGCAAACACAAATAAAAGATTCAAAATTGGAGTATCTCGAGTAACAGCCCTTACATACAACGCTGCAGGCTAAAACACACCCTAAAATATTCAGAAACGCTAGCAAAGCACTTGAAAATAGCCTCCATTTCACTACCCAGCATCTTCCTGAAGCCTTGCCTAGATGGTTCAAAATATCAGTGGGAATCCTGCATCTTTCCGACGGCTTTTGCGCAGATATGATTCCAAATTAGAGATCTCCCTGATGGCTTCGATTTTTACCGCGCGGCACGAATCAAAACCGCAACTTGCTGCTCCAACACATCCGATGGATGCAAACCTTCCACGTTCATTCATCTGAACGAAGAAATGGCAGCCGCTGGACAGATCAAAAGTGGCAGTAAATCAAATCTTATTGCGTAGGGCAGTGCAAATTCCATGAACAAGCTGGGAGGAGATTAAATGTAGTCAATTCCTTTTCAGGATCATTGAGATGAAAAGCTACATATACCCACATAGATATATGCCTTTGGTCCCCAAGGGGCGTGCACCGGCTGCTTATCTCCCTTTAGAATATGTTCTATAGATTGGAGATCGGATGGCTGAGATTGCAAAAGAGATACACAGTGAAAAGAATGGATGTTCTTAGCCCAAATCCTGTTATCCTCCGTTCTCCAGTGAAATTATGCATCAAGTAATATATAAACTAAAAAATTTCAAATTACATGTGAATCAGTGGTTGAAGTGACAGCATTTTTGATAAGTAGTTTTCAACCATGTATGAAGCTGGTATGACAATGGGCAATGGTCAAGATGATGTTACAACAAGCTGAGAGATCATTGTGATCAGATGCAATCAAAGCTGATACATGGAGTGGACAATGGTAAGCAATGGGCTATCAGAAAGAGACAAGAAATCTAGGAACTGTGAGCCATGGAAGCCATCAATCAGAGGTTTGGTTTGCGCACCTTTGCAGTTCTGACTTTTCAGGAAGCGCTTCCCTTCAGAGCATCCTGCAGGCACAGTCACATAGCCTATTGGCTGATACGCACATCTTCCGAGCTATGTGCTCAGACATCGACCCGCATGCCACTCTATATTTCAGACACTAAAGACAATGGTCCTCCATGCTACAACACTAGCATCTTGCAAGCATCTGCAAGAACCTAACAAATATTTACTGACCTGAGTTTTGTACGCTGTACAAGTGCAGTCTCAGAATCATAAGGGTAGGTGCATGGACCACAGAGAACATATGCAATTCCCTCTTCCAAGGCCCTGGGCAACAGGTGAAATGTATTCTTCAGTCCAAAAGGGACTTAACAAACCTTGCTTTTAAGCACATATTCTGCAATCTCTCATCATACATGGAGCAAGGATACAGCCCGGATAAGGTCATTTCATATGTACAGAAGGGGTAGCTCTGGATTTCCTTTCATTCAACACTCAAAAGTTAAACCCCCTTTTATAATCCACCTTGATGAAGAAGATAAAAGAGAACACCCAATCTTGTTCAGCCTTCAGATATGTGATGGATCGACCTGCCATAAGGAGAGGCAAACAAATGCCATTAGTCACTGGAGGATTCAGCAGTCACTACTTTCAGAGCAAGGCAAAACCTTAACTTGCTCCATTAAACGCATTCATCCACAGCAGACAACAGTACAGAAAGCAGCTGCTGGATACAATGACATTGCATTTAATTTGATTGCACCTATCTTACCCTCACAATGCCCTCTCTTGCCGCCTGGAAAGTATATGTTTGATCAGAACTTGAGCCATATATAGGTTATATTACTATATCACTGATACAGAGAATGTTTCATCGGTCGTAATTCCCTATAGTCTTTCGTGCATGAATGATAAAGGTGATACGCATACTCGAACACAGGATATTGTGTTGCCATCTCAAAAGGACTGTGTTACTATGCTATATATGCAGAATGAGGTGATATAAGCTGGCATGCAAAAGTCCATTTTGCAGTAAAAAGGAGGCACTCCATATCTGCAGAGTCATCGAGTTTGGACGACAGCTGCTGTATTCCTCAGGGGCTGAAATGATCAGCTGAACTGCATCAGGGACTTAACAACAGCGCGCAAAAAATAAACCATTGGCGTTGTTAGATTCAGTGTGCTGCTGAAATGGGGTGCCAGAACTCCAGATCAGCTCAGCTCCATCTCGGTTATGTGAAAACACAGGCGGACCAGAATCTAAAAGTGCTATTTCTTTCTGAAGCAGAATGCCCTCACTTGCTTGTGACTTGTGAGATCACACGCACCTGCAAGTTCAGCCACAACCTTGATGTGTTAGAAAGGGGTGACAAAGTGTGTGCACAAAAGTCATCCAAACATCAGGAAATGCTTTAACAACAGATGAAACGCAGGTGCACTGCAGGGCCTTAAACTTGGGACAACGAAGAGCTCTTTTCTCTGATACTGTATCCAGCATCATGCACCACCACTCATCTCAACACACAAAAAAATCTTAAGAGTTTAAAACATAGAGATTCTACTCTTTGAATTTAGATCACATAGTCTCCATGTCCCTTGGCTCTGAAAAACCAACCAGCCTTATTCTCCTCAGCCACCTTTAACCCACAATTGTGATTCCATGCAACTTACAGCTCACACGCATGCACGCCAACAGGCAACCCTGGGGTCTATAAATAGCAGACCTGTGACAAACGATGCAAACCATAAGGCTTCTGAAGAGCAAAATACTTCATTCTAGACACTAGATACAGTAAGCCTTAGCACTAACAGACGTTAGTATCTCAACAAGGATACTTCAAATATGTTCTGTTGCCTCACGGGCTCCTCCCCAACTCCATGTCACAGTGGAGCCCCGAAACAAGATGATAAGTTTGAACAGGCACTCGCCTTATGGCGAGGGCACACCCAACCCCGGTGGGACAAAGTGTCCAGCGCCATGGGAGGAGCATCAAGTCTGCTGAGGAGGTGCGCTGCCACTATGAAGATCTTGACTACGACGTCAAGATGATTGAGTCAGGCCACGTGCCGTACCCCCAGTACAAGACACACAGATTCTGGACCCGAGGTAAAGTCCATGACACTTTAAAGCAAACTCGAAACAAATTACATAAGAGCTTCGTTCTGTAGTCATAAGCTTTTGGGTAACTATATGTTTTATACTAGTTGGTGATAGTCACAACAAGCGAGGCCTTCAGCTAAAACGCATACCCAGTCACCGGCCATATTTTTTTATGAATAGTTCAGCATGCATCGCTATGTCATCGATGGCTCAAGAATTCACACTCGAGCATCTGGTATTTTATGTTCTTTAGCTGTTCCATGCATGGGTGATCGCATCAACATTGTATAGGCCAAACTGCAGACATCCTTTCCTTTCACTCATAAAAGAATCTGGATCTAATTACTGGTGTTTGTCCACTAAAATGCCCACTAATTATGGGCCCAATCACAAATACCATGACAACAAAAATCTCCTACTTCCCTCATGCATCCAACTTGCACCCGACATGCAGTTCTCATACTAAAAATCACAACTTGTGCCAAAAAGGGCATTTCCATGGCTCTTTTTTAGCAGTAAAGAGTAGGCAAGGTTTGGCTAGTTCTTGCTTCCTTCATTGTCCTTTCTTTTGTTTTATTTTCAAGTGGGTGATTTCTGGTAGGCAGGTCTAGGAGCAGCTGCAAACGAAATCAGTACAAGTAGATATCACATGGTACAAAGAAGAATTAATGTTTACAATTCAGAGAAACTGACAGTGTGCATATATTGACTTTTACTTTCAGGTTAAAATGTTGGAGGCTCATGGAGGTAGAAAACAAAAAGCTCTAAGAATCTAAGATGGACCTAGGTTCTAGAAAAAGCAAAGGAATCCAGCTCTGGTTGGAGAATAAAATGATGAAACAGTGTGTACATGTATATAGTATAGGTTAAGAGCAAGTTTATGTCTACCTGTGGTTGTAGGATCTAGTGTACAGTCATAAACCGTATGTATTCATTGTCCCCTTGAACTAAGTTATGGAGGATGTAAAGTTGTAAACTCATGTATTTATGAAAAAAAAAAATTGCCTGCCTCATCGCATTTTGTTGCCTCCAAATTTTGCTTTAGCTGGCCACTGTTTTTAAGCATCAGGTTCAAAAAGCAGAGGTCGCTAGATTATTAACTCACGAACAACGCAAAGAACCAAATGCTAGAATCACGTATGTTTGAGTCCACCCATAAGTCACTGTTAAAGAATCATCTGTGCACACAATAGAATCAAGATGGTGTAACAGTAGAATCAAAAGCAGCAACACAGATTGGTCCAGAAAAACTTTATTCCAACTATTTCACATCTATTGCTCTAAGATGTACAATCAAGTCATGACTGAATAATGGTATGGAATGAAATATACATGAAAGAAAAAAAACACCATATCATGTCCAATCCTTTTTAAAAAACAACAATCAGGATCGGGAACCCTTAACTTATACTCCACATAGTTGCATCAATTATGAATATCTAACAAAATCACAAGCTTACAACATAATAGCATTTGACTCTGAAACTAATCAACTCCAGTTCTAACTCTGCAAAGGACCTGATGTGAACATAGACAGTGTCACAAATCTGGGGACACCATCTACCCCAGATTTTCATCTAAATTTGACAGCTTTGGGACAACAAATACATAAGACCATCACTTACATGTACATACCTAGGGCGCTACGAGCTTGCATTACCCTTATTCTTCTTCTCTAATCAACTTCAGTTCTAACTCTGCAAGGACCCTGATGTGAACATAGACTGTGTCACAAATCTGGGACACCATCTAACCCAGATTTCATCTAAATTCGACAGCTTTGGGACAACAAATACATAAGACCGCCACTTGTACATACCTAGGCGCTAAGAGCTTGCATTACCCTTATTCTTCTTCTTGGCCGCAGCGCCCTTGCTCTCCATGAGGCGCCACATGTACCACGCGCCGACTGACCGGTAGGGCCTCCACCGCTCGCACAATGCAGCCATCTCCTCCGGATTGGGGAGCGCCTTGAGCCTTCTACAGCTCCTGCACGCCCTTGCGCACGCCGAGGTCGCCGCAGGGCAGCACGTCGGGGCGGTGCAGCGAGAAGATCATGAACATGTGGACAGTCCACTCGCCGATGCCTTTGACCTTTGGTGAGCTCCGCGAGGAGTGTAGCCTCATCCATCGCGGCGACACCAGAGTCGGAGAGCTCCCGGCTGCGAATCTGGCCGCAAGGTCGTGTAGGTAGGATGCCTTGCGGCCGGAGACGCCGATGGCGCGCAGATCGGCGGCGCGGCAAGGGCAAGATTTGGCGGCAGGTGTGACCGCGTCAGCGGTTACGGGCGGCCGCCGCCGAGGCAGAAGGGAAGAGCGCGAGGAAGCGAGCGTAGATGGCGTTGGCAGCGGAGGTCGCGAGCTGCTGGTAGAGGATGGAGCGCGCGAGGAGCGGAACGCGGGGAGGAGGGGGTGGCGGCGAAGGTGGGGCCTCCAGTGGAGGCAATGACGGCGGCGAGGAGGGGGTCCGCAGCTTGAAGGTGGCGCAGCGCGGCCGCAAGCTCTCCGTGGGACGAAAAGCGCAGGCAGCACTGGAGGCGGCGGTTGTGCCAGGGCGGTCGCGGCCAAAGGTTTCGCGGATGGTGTCTTGACAATCTTACGGGAGCGGAAGGAGATCTTGGTGGAGCGAAGGCCGCTGACCGCCGGAGTCGGCTCGTGGCCGGAGGCCGGGGCGCGCTGTCCGCCCCATGTAGGTATTTCTGGGTAGCGTGCGTGCGGCTGCGACGTACGGCGCCGCCGGAGTTGGTGGTCAAAGGAGGGAGGAGCAGCCGAGGAGGAGCAGTGAAGGTGGGGCACTGTACTAACAGAAGAACAGCGGCCCGATAGATTTATTAGGGGCTGGGCTGGCCCATCTCACTCAAGTTTGGTTCGGCCCAGCTAAATTTGTTGGGTCACGGGAGCCACCGATAATCGTATTGGGACAATCTGGGCCATGGAAATTCAATGACCTGAGAGTAGTAGGACTTTCAACCCTTTGCCTGTTGTTGTCAAAAAAAAAAAAAAAAAAAACTTTGCCTGTGATAATCCAATTTTCCCTCTCGATTGTAAAATTAGTTTTTAAACTCCCTCAACTTTCAAAACCATTTTTTAAACATCCGGCGTGGCCGCCAGCAATGCCAAAACGAATCCAAACCGGCCATGGGGCTCATTTTGCACGGTTTGGATACATGAGAGAGGACGTTTTGTCTCGTTTTGAGATAAGTGAGGCAATTTAGACTTTTGCGATGAGAGGAAAATGTGAACCTTTTCCCACTCAAGTTTGGTTGAGGACGACCCATTTTGGCCCAGCTAAATTTGTTTGGTCCTCCCGGAACAATAATCGCGACACAATCTGGGTTGGGCCACGGAAACTCAATGACCAGAGAGTAGGAAAAGTTCTTTCAACCCTTTAAGGCTATGATAATCTGATTTCTTTCAATTATTATAAAACTAGTTTTTTAAACTCCTCAACCTTCAAAACCATTTTGTTTTAGTAGTCTACAAAGCGATTTTTTTAGGAGTCTATAAGCGATTTTGGACGGTGGTTTCATGTTTACATAAAAGCGCCACTTCAGCTACGAGAGAGGGTAAATCAAGATAGGTTGATACCTTAAGGAGTGTATAAAACTATAGGGCTGTTTGGTTTAGGGACTTTTAGTCCTTGGGGTTAAAAAAAAGTCTCTTTTTAGTCCGTAAGCAAAAGCTGTAGGAAGAGACTTTTTTGAAACTTTTCTCTATTATTCCCTAAAAAGACTCACTTGGAGGACTTTTAAAAGTCCCCGTCTAAAAAAAAGTTTAGTCCCTACCAACAACACCTAT
The DNA here is from genome assembly GCA_015847255.1 of Hyparrhenia diplandra. Lineage (NCBI taxonomy): Eukaryota > Viridiplantae > Streptophyta > Magnoliopsida > Poales > Poaceae > Hyparrhenia > Hyparrhenia diplandra. Next base: position 31,927 of record JADLZK010009356.1, on the reverse strand, counting down.
AAAATATTTTCTGTGCAAATGTGTATGGTGAGAAGATCTCAAGAAAAAATACTCGAGTACGGTCTTGCACCCTTGTGGATCAAGTTTTGAATTTTTACCATGGAAATTGTTAGCTCAGAAAGTCATTTCTTCGTAAAATCATGCTATACCTTATGGTGCCTATGTTGAAATTCATTAAATAAATATGAAGTGTCTTTTATGCTTATATGCTAGTCAACGTTGACCAACCAAAACCACGTAGAAGGTCAAGTGATACGGATTGTTCTCTTTAGTGCAAATGCTCTGAGACAGACTAGATTTCTTTGATGTGCCTTATCCTTCATTTGTGCAGTTTATCAAGGAAGCGCTTCTCCTCGCACTTGTACCAAACAAAGCCGAAGTAGGGTCCAAGTATGACGTGGTTACACAATATCATGATACTTGTGTTGTCACAGTCACAACTTCTCATAATCCATGTCATAGATGTAGACTAATTATAATAGATACGAAATCATCTTCTAGCAAACAAAAAGCAAAATGAGTCCATAGAAGGCTGAAATAATTTTAATTTAGGCACAGTAAGATAAATAACTATTTTATATACAAAGAGCTCTTTCTGCAATACTTGAAATTATCTTCCATTGCCTCTCATTATCTCCTAAAATAGCAATTTTGTTAATTTAGGTAATAAAGTAATTCACATCCTCCCCAAATCCCCACCCGCCATGTAACACGAGGCGGTGGCGGCCGCGCCACGAACGGCGAAGGAGGCCATCACTGCTACGAGGGCAGCCCTCGGACAACCTCCTTGTCGTCGGTCGGCGTGATGGCACGTCGGTCTTGGGGAAACGCCGTCGTCAGCGGCAGCCCGTGCGGACGCGTTCGTTCATACCGGCTTGGCATTTCAGCCGCCGCCCGCGACAGCGTCCGGAAACCTCCAAGTCTCCAGCTCCACGCGAGGGTTGCCTCGTGTCGATACTCGATCGGACTTCATGGCCGCGCGATGCAGCCACATCGCCGCCCAGAGCATCGTCGCCGTACCGCTGACCACCAACGCGTAGAAGCGGCGCACCTCGCGGACGCTGCTGTCGTACTGTCCGAACTGAAGAGCTGCTTCGGCGTGGTGAGGAGGAGGTGCGCGCAGAAGAAAGCGGCATCTTGGATCATGATTCATGCCTCGCGCCGTCGGCCGCCTCCACAACACCCAAGGATGACGTGCTCGACACTCACCTGGTCCAAGTCCGATCAGTCCATCTTTCGTGCCCCAGCCGTTGCTTGCTACTTGCACAATGACAGCAGACATAGCCTCTGATGAGCGCTAGTTCTCACCGCAGCTGCTGTCGGCTGCTGCGCCGTCGATGCAGACAGGCGGTGCGACTGCCCAGGCTGTGGGACACGGAGAACGAAGGCGTACCAAGACGTTAGCGCACAACGATTACCGTTTTACCCTTATTAAAAATAATAAATAAAACTACAAGAATGCAATTAACGCTAAGTCCCTAAAATCCTCACATTTGTGGAGGCAATAGAAGGCGATTTTGCTCATATATTTACCGGTTTGTCATAGGGACACAAAAATTGTCTCCGCCGCTACCTCCGTCCCATCAGCCTTCCTTTTTTGCCGTCGGATGCGGCGCTCTCGGTCGATGTGAGTCATCGAATTTTCCTCAATTTGGTGAAAATTTTCATATAGAAAACATAGCTCAAATAAAATTTATATATTTTTTCTTAAGATTAAATCGATACCAGGATTTTTAATTGCATAAATTTCCTAGGGAAAATTATTTTGTCCGATTATAGGCACCATAATAAATTCGTAATGTATGCATATATACACGTGTCAGTGTCATGATCATCTCGCGCCGCCATAAATTACTTTGCCGATCGACGTTGCTAGAAGAGGTGATTGAAGCTAGTCCTGCTGGTGGAAGACATAGTGATGCTGGAACAACAACAACACCGATTAATTAAAAAGCCCATCAATCTGTCCATCACGTGTTGCGAGCGCGACCGCAGAGCACCAATAAACGCCCAGCGTGCACGAGTGGTTGCCACTACCAAACAATCAAAAACACGGGAGATCGACGACGATCGACGACGAGCGGCACAGCGCATCTCCAGCGTCACCATATGAGCTCTTGGGCGGAAAATGAGGATCATCTCGATCGAGTGCTTTGAATAGTCTCGCCTCTGCGTCGTCCTCACTCACCTCACTCACCTCACATGTCCACAGTATAAACTAGTCCATTGGCGCTTCCACTATATCATTCCTTAATCGAAGCCACAATCGCTGATTCGTTACTCTTATTCGACGTGTTTGAGTTATTCAAATTTTTTCATAAATATAATTTATTTTGTTACGACTTATTTTATCCAATGAAGATAACTCATCATTGATTAATTTATTTTATAATTTTACATAAATATTTTAAATAAGGCACTATTGGCCAAAATACGTTAAAAGATAAAAACGACGTTTCTATGGGATAGAGGAGTATATACTTTTGCATCGTCCTCACTCACTCACAGATCACATGTCCATTGGCGCTTTCAGCCTCAGCCTTTCAATGCAAAAGTACTAGCTATATAGTAGCCATATGGCATAACGACAGGTTAGGTTCCTTACTCTATGTTGCACACATGCTGCACGGCGACCAACTATGCCAGATCGATCGAAACAGTAGGGGGATGCTTTTGTGCCCCATCTGACAGAGCACGACGTGGCCGCCGACGGCACGCGGCTCCAGCGGATCCGGCGCTCGATCATATGGCGACCGCTCCCATGGGGCTAGCTGGCACCAACGTGCCTGCATGCATATGGGAGTAGTAGGAAATGTACACTGTCTATATTCTACCAGGATCCGACGAGAGAAATGTGCAGCACGTACCCATCGCCCGTATCTGTCGGTCAATGCCCTCATGGCAGGCTTTTCTTCTGCAAGCAAGACCGTCCTTCGTAGTTGTTGGCTAACGATATATATATAGTAGAAAGATTTTTGTTTCTTCGTCACCAATCTTTCCTGCCTTCTTATCCGTTCAACAAATTACACATTTAGGATTTAGGATAGAGATTTGTTTTGGTACGATCTTGCGAATGTGTTTATGACCCTTGCCAAGCCGATACAAATGTGTTTTCAGGTCCGCAGTGTGAAGCATCAGGGCGTTCCGATTGTAGGATCAGACCTGGACATGACCTGTCACTATTCAGCTCACAGTGGATCGAACCAACCTTAGCTGGATTGAAAGAAGAGGGACTGCTCCTCCATCGAAGGGCCTTGTTTAGTTTGGTTGCAACTGATCAATTCAAGACGTGTAAAGAAAGGGAAGAATATAGACAAAAAATAGTGGTTATAAATAATTAATTATACCATTTTCGTTGTAAACCATAAGATGAATATTTTGAGCCTAGTTAATTTATGATTGGAAAATATTTGCCAAATATAAACGAAGTGCTACAGTTGTCAAAATTCTAACATTTGGAATTTTCATGTACAACTAAACCCTCCACCTGGTAGGACCTGGCCTAGTGGGGCGCTACCCACTAGGTTCAAATCGGGCCCAGACCTTTTCCTCGAGATTTTCCTAGATGTACCGTCCGTTATGCATTAAGTGGTAGGCGATGTTCGCCGACGACGAGGCCCAATGGTGACCTTCGAAATCATATTTTTGTCGTGACGCCCGGTCTTCTGGATGTGCCTCATAGGGGGTAGGGTTGTATATAATTGAGTTCCGCAGAAGTAAGTGTATGCGGTGTGTTATCCGCGGCCTATTGTGCTGTGTATTAAAAATAAAAACCCACACCGGATGTTACATACCTAGTGCCTACGATGCGCCGGATACTTCGTGGGTAGCGATCGCGATCCGATACTTCATGGATACGATACACCATGGATACGCATGGATACGCATCCGTGCCGCATTTAAGAAGATTGATACGTCGCTGACCGGATACCAGATCTCGATACACGGGCCGATTTGGATACGCCCATGAAGCTAAATGTCCCAAATTTCACTCTTCCACACGCATCATCCCGTCCTTCCCAAGCCGAGACCGCGGTCGCGACGCCAGATTATATGCGCTGCCTTTGTATTATACCCGTCCGCCTCGCATCTCTTCCTTCCATTAGACTTGTGGATCGGATGACGGCGCGATCGCCAACGACGGCGAAAGCCGGCGACGGGTGGATCTACACCAAAGCGGCAAAGTCGCAAGCGTGATGCAACCCCTTTCCCCGCCCTCGTATTATCCTCTAAATTTCCCCAAATAGCTTTAGTCCCAAAGAATCAACGATCCTTGTAGTTATAGTTCTATACCGCTCACCATGTAGATGGCGCTGCGGTGATGATCGCGCTTCCACTGAAGTTGATGACCCGGCAAAGAAAGAAGAAGAATAGTGTCCCGTGAACCCTCGCGGTCCTCGCGGATCTAAGGATGACTTTAAGCGATATTTTAATTTATGAACTATGTTTTTATATTAAACCTGTGTCACCGCTTTTTGAAGAATAGTGTATCCGCGTATCGTATCGGATACGTATTGTATCCGATAGACGTATCCGCATCCGTGTAACGTGGCCTAGTGCTACAGCTACATTTAAATACATCGAACCGGCTAGAAACCCACACTGGGCTGCTCTTGGATCACCATAGGAAATGGCTACAAAAGACATATATAGCAGAAATATGTTTGCGTAAAATACTTTTTTTTACTTATATAGATTCCTAGATGACGACGAAATAGGACAACGAAGGATTTTTTTTTTTAAAAAGAAATAGGACAGCGAAAAAGGCGCATAGCATAGCCGGCCAGCTCAGCTGACTAGGGTCACTGACCGGTGTGTTTCCACAGGAATTCAGACATGACAACCCCACTCCTTGGTTTGGTCCTCTGTCCTCTTGCCCATTTCAACGGGACGACGGTTCGTCTTCGCAAATCGATCGTTGTCCGCTGCCTTCTTGCTCCTCGTCCCTCCTTCAGGCCAACTCCCAAGAAGAGAAATCAAAGCTTGAGGCGAGAGGCCGGCGGTGCGCAGCCGGCGAGCGACGAGCGACGCCATGCTGGGGGCGGCAGCGACAGAAGCGGCGCCGCCGGCGAGGAGAGCGGCAGCGACCGACGGCGGGCTGCGGAAGCCGCTGCTCCACACGGGGGCTGGTACCGATGAGCTCGCGGCAGTCCAGCGTCGCGCCCGGGGCCTCTCCATGGCCGTCCTGCGCGAGTCCGGATCTCCACCTTCCCTCTGCACGCTCATCGTCGCTCTGGGCCCCATCCAGTTCGGCTTCGCCAGCGGCTTCTCCCCTCGGCCCAGGACGCCATGGTTCGGGGACCTCAGCCATCTCCGAGGTAACAAACTAATAACTCTCCACAGGCTGTCGTATCGTATCTGAGATTTGTTTCTTTTTTTCTTTTGTTTGATGAATCGTGGCTGAGAATATGCGAGCCGCCGCGCCCCGCGCGTGCTGCAGTTCTCGGCGTTTGGCTCGTCCAACGTCGGCGCCATGGTCGGGGCACGCCAGCGGGCAGATGGCCGAGCACATTAGCCGTAAAGGGGTGAAATTCGAGTCCCTTTTCTTTCTTGGTGGTTATCAGGCTGTCCTTCCATTTTATGATCAGTTTGTTACTTGTAAGCTGAAGACGGCGAAGGAGGTCAACATCACTTCTTTATATACAGAGAGGATCAGGAGGCTGGGTTTAGACTTTAGACTAACCAACAAGAAAAGCCATCCTTTTCTGTGTGTGTGATAGATAGAGAACCCAAATATAAATAGGATACCGGTGTTTTTCAAAAAGTAGGTGGGGGGACTTTTCTTCAGAAAATAAAAGCAGGTGGAATTTTGAAAGTAGTCCATAATTTTGCAAAGAATTAATGCCTGTGGACTGTGTTCTTTTTGTGCAGTTAACCAAATTGGGATTTGGGCATAGTTCTTCATGTTCGTCTGTTCCGCTTTCCATTGATATTGATATTCTGTATTAATCATGAAGTTTTTGTGTCTCCCAGAAATGGTGTGGATCATGTATTTTGTACATAAGTTCAGTCTCGTGTTTAATGTATGGCAGAATTTCAGTAGTTTAATTTCACTAGATCTTGTACAATTTTATCTAACGGTTTGCTAATGGTTACAGTCGTTGATGATTGCTGCAATCTCATCATCATCGTGGTTGGCTTACATCTCCTTGCAAAGTACTCAACAAGTACATGTTCCCTGAGTTCATTTTCACTCCATTGCTGCTTATGAAAAACATAAGATTGATGGGCCATTTGTCAATGTCTGTTTTATGACGCCTCATTTCTGCATATGGGACGATTGCTTGAAGGGTTTGGTGTCTGCATCATATCTTATACGGTTCGTACAAGAAGATTTGTTGCCCGGCTTATTTCTTGCACATAAGATTTGTACTTTCAAAACTTAAGAACTGGGAAAAGTGAGAGATCAAAATATTGAGAGTGAGATCCATATCTTGGGCACATTTAGGGGTAACAAATGGATACAGGAGTGAACCATGACCAATGTATAATTTGTATGTTGCAAAAAGAGCCTTGGAGGTTTGGACTAATTACAAGACTATTTCTTGATTATTAAGACTCTTTCTTGATAATTTGTTACCAGGTACCTGTATACATAGCAGAAATATCTCCTCAGAACATGAGAGGAGCTCTTGGTTCTGTGAATCAGGTGTGCTTCCTCATAACAATCTTATCTTTTTGTTAGAAAAATAGTACTTAGTTTATTTTACATTTTATTCACTGTGCAATTGTTCATCCTTCAGTTGTCTGTGACCATTGGCATATTCTTGGCCTATTTGCTCGGCATGTTTGTTCCTTGGAGACTTCTAGCAGTGATCGGTAATGTAGCTAACTACTGATGTGTTACTGAATTTTTCTTTTCTTGTTGTTGCTTACAGTTTATACTTAACCTGATCTTTCAGCTCACGAGATCACTAACTGCAAATGGCTTTCCCCAATATGACTATAATCTTAGAAATATACTACTCCTCCATCCTTGATTATAAGATATTCCAAGAATCTTGGAAAATCAAAGCATTTTAAGTTTGACCAAAATTATAGAAAGAATTAAAAAGATTTGTAACATCAAATAGATATATTATGAAAATATATTTAACGAAGAATTCAATGATACTTGGCATCCAAATGTTAGTATCTTATCATATAAATTTGGTCAAACTTAAAGATGCTTTCTTCTCAATATTTTAATGCCTTATAATTTGGGATGGAGGATATCTAGGAAGATACTAAATGGGGACTAGTACATGTGTCATTATTTCTTATCTAAATTTCTGTGCTGTCAATTGTAGGATCCTTGCCCTGCACAGTGTTGATTCCTGGACTATTCTTCATTCCAGAATCTCCCAGATGGCTGGGTACATATATGCATAAACTGGATCTGAATTATGATATGTTGCATCAGAATCAGAAATCTAGTGACCATTTATCTTGCTCTTTATCTCTAGGGCAAAGATGAATTTAATGGATGATTGTGAGACGTCCTACAGAGTGCTTAGGGTTTGAGACTGACATCACGCACAGAAGCGAATGATATAAAGGCAAAGGGAATACCTCTATTATGTCTCTAGAGTGAAGGTGACTAAATGCACGAGTATATATGATCTATTTCAGGTGGCTGCTTAGAGGCTTAAATTAAAATTAGTCACATGGATCTATGTACCACGTTCTTATGGAATCAACAGAGATCATCTTTAGCTTTGATCCTTTTTTGCAGAGGCGGTAGGCATGTCCAGGTAAAGGACTACATTCAGTTTTCAAGAATTAAAACCAAAGGAAATACGCCATACACTACTTATGGCACTGCTTAACTTTAAATGGATTGTCCAAGGTCGAGTCAGCTATAGGGTTTACATAATTGTAACTATTTGTTAACGTGGCAGCTGGGAATTTGTTCTGCGCTGCTAAAATCTAAGGTGAGTCAGCGGTGTACTGTTTTATGCAAGTAGCATCTTCAAAGCTGCCAGGTTAGTTGCAGTCTTTATCATGTCTGTACTTTTTAAAAACAGAAGTTTGGTTTAATAAGTTTTTGGGCACTTATAGTTTTGGATATATTTGCATTTATTTTTAAATGATAATGATTACTGATAACCAATGTGGAAACAACCTTTAATACCATTGTTTGTTTTGGCGTGTTGCTTTCCAGATGTGAGGCCAGAATAATAGAAATTACTGTTTTTCAAACCCTAGAGATATCCATATAAAAAACACTAGAATGCACAAACTTGGGAAGTAAGATGGCATCTCATTTGTATTTTTGTAAATTTAGATCGTTCCACGTCTGATAAGCCCTATGTATTATTCAGATGAAGAATATATGTATGTATTGCATTAATGGTTGAGCTCTTTTTACACATGTTTTACAACAGATTTTATATATAGTCAACTTTTTTAGTCAAAATTTCACATCAAAATCTCAGGGGGTTACAAACGGCGGGCTTTTACCCTGTTAAAGAAGCTATCGGAGTCCGAATTAGCTAAGGATGAGGTTTATAACCTGGTACAATTTACCTGTACTTTATATTATTAAGCTACTCTTCATTTTTTGTTAAGGTCCTTGCTACTGGAGTTGACATGGTTGTTGGACAGAGCTGGACCAGCCGCATGCTTCTTATTTTCTTTTTCCCTCCTGCTTGGGAAATAACTAGCCTCTGGTACTTTCTGTAAATATGACTCTTACTGACTTTTTTGTTGAACACAATTTCAAATTGACAGATTTCTACCTCGGCATGACCCTATGCCTTCTTGCGTTTCCATTGTGTTTTTCTCAAGGTATGTTCAGGTTTTCTTTGGCTAGGATTCCATGTGAAGATAATGAATTCTTGTACCAACTTACGTTGCTGCAATAGTAAACCATACTGGCATTGCGTGACTGTACGTTTTTGTACGTATACTTTGAATTTTCTTCTAATCCTTTTTGTAGTTTCGTTTTTCTTCCAGGGACAACATTTCACAGGTTTCTAACTTATACTACATCTTAACTATGATCTCGTTGGTTGCTATCGTGGGTATGTCTCAATTATGTTTCTTCTGAAAAGAATGGATACAAATGTGGAATCTTATGCCAAACAATTCCTCGTGCTGTGTTCAGGCTTTTGTCATTTACCTTCTCGTTTGATAAGTGGGTGCCATTCCATGGCTCATGATGTCTGAGGTACAATACTTGGTTTCATATCTGATTTAAAAGCTTGTACAATGCTCTCTTTCTCCAAATTTTGGCATCTTACTGAAGAGAACTATTTGTATAAGTCTGTCTGAAGTTACAGCTCAGTCACGTACTATAAGTGTAAGAGATATCTGAATGTATAATTCAAACTTGTGTTTTCAGATTCTCCCAGTTAGCATCAAGAGTCTCGGTGGAAGCATCGCAACGCTGGCCAACTGGCTGACATCCTTCGCCATAACAATGACGACGAACTTGATGCTCACCTGGAGTGTTGGAGGTCCACAGTCCACACCACATTTGTGCTTCAGCTCTGAAATTCTGAATTGGTGGGATTAAGAACCTGAACCATGGAAGCTGATGCAGTTCTTTTTTGGACGGACAGGCACTTTTCCTCTCGTACATGTTTGTGGGCGCCTTCACCCTCGTTTTTGTCATCGCTTTGGGTGCCGGAGACGAAGGGAAGAACTCTAGAGGAGATACAATTTTCGTTCGCTGAGCATTCAGCATCTGTTGCAATAATTCTCCGAGTTTTCTCTTAGAAAGGCAATGGTTACGGTGGTATCTGGTTGACAGAAAATTTTTGAAAGATCATTCCAACGTATACAAATACTTTTAGCGAAAGGCCACGGACCAAGAGAAAGACATATCACACGTGCTTTGCCTACCCACAAGTTCTTTTGTTTAATGCCCAAGCGCTTTATCCACCTACAATGCTTTTACTACTCCTACTACTATACATCCTCTGACACGATTTGATAGCTACGGTACGGAGTACGGAGTAGGCAGGACATGCAATCATTTGGGTTGGACCGGGGCCAAAAAACGAGTAAAGAACGTTGGTCGGGAATGTCACTGTCCTTCCAACGTTTTTTTTACAACCCTGTCCTTGCAACGTTGATGGGCTCCCTAACGTACTTAAGCTACATGACAGCATTTTCAGTGGCGGTGGTGATTCACCGCACTGGTGAAAGTATAAAATAAATAAACAATAAAGATCATTGCAAATCGACGTCTCTTTTTTTCTCTTGAAAGTTGAAATTGATTTTATTTTGGTCAAAATAAAAAAATGGGATGCATAGGATTGCTGAGTGTTGCTCAAAGACAGTAAATACAGTTGCTCAAAGACAGCGGGGGACTATGACAGTATCGAGAAACTATGCGTCCAAGACACCGGTTGCCTTGGATAAACACACCGATGAGTTGGGAATGTCCAGGTCAGCAAAGAGGAGTCACTTTGTGTGTCTCTGACGGTGGGACCCCGGCGACACCTGCCTGGCACGACGACAACGCCTGACAGCCGCGCGCGCCCCTATTCAACGGTACGGGGCATTCCTCTCCATCTGCCTCCTCTCTCCTTCCCTCCAGGCTCCAACCCCACCTCGAGTCTGGACTCTGGACAAAACTAAACAACTTTTCAATCTCAAGCGCGAAGCGCCATGGCGAGCAACGACAGAGCGTCCGGCGGCGAAAGTACGAGAGCGGCAGCGACCACCACGGCACGCTGCAGAAGCCGCTGCTGCCCAACAGCGGGAGCAGCTGGTACCGGATGGGGATGGGGTGCGCCAGTCCAGCCTCGACGCCGCCGTCACCGGCACCGGCACCTCCTCCATGGCCGTCCCGAGGAAGTCCCACGTCTCCCGCCTTGCTCTGCACGCTCGTCGTCGCGCTGGCCCCCATCCAGTTCGGCTTCACCAGCGGGTACTCCTCATGACCCCGCAGGCCAGCATCATCCGGGACCTCAACCTCTCCCCGTCTCCCGAGGTACATGCATCCTGGCTGACATACACCTATCTCCACGCTCTCGGCTGGACGTTTTCTTTCGTGCTATTTCAAACGAATAATCGAGTTCGCCGTCGCCCTCGCAGTTCTCGGCGCCCGGCTCGTCCAACGTGGAAGCTATGAAATGGGGGCGATCGCCAGTGGCCAGATGGCCAGCACATTGGCCGCAGAGGGGTGAGAAACTCTGCTCCACTGAGGCCATGAAAATGATCCAACCAAACAGAAAGTGTGATCTTTTAAGCTAACTAGCTGGGTAACTGTTTCGCAGTCACTGATGATTGCAGCGGTTCCGAACATCATCGGCTGGATTGCGATCTCTGCAAAAGTATGGTGCTACGTGTCAAGGTTTATTTCCACTCATTGCTTCACAAATCACAACATCGGCTGTCGATGCTCGCTCTGCAGGACACTTGGTTTCTCTACATGGGAAGATTGCTTGAAGGATTTGGTGTCGGTGTCATTTCCTATGTGGTATGTATAATGAAACAAAACTCCATGCCTGGTTATGTCTTTGAGAGTATGAGCACTTGTGTTTTTAACCTGCAATTTTTAAAAATATATATCTACTGATATGTCAGAATTTTTTAGACAAAGTGATCCATCCCTATGAAATTTATTTTATTGGCAGAAGAGCAATGGAAGCATGGACTGGTTATATCTGCTAATTTTTGGTATGTGAATTTTTAGGTACCGGTATACATAGCAGAGATATCTCCTCCGAACATGAGAGGAGCTCTTGGTGCTGTGAACCCGGTTTGTTCATACCCACAAGCATCTTATCATGAGGCAAACACTTGGTTTGTTTATGCCGACCTCACTGTGCTGTTGTTCATTCTACAGTTGTCTGTAACCGTTGGTGTCACGCTTGCATATGTGCTTGGCATGTTTTTCCTTTGAGGCCTCTTTTGCGTTATTAGGTAACGGGCTAAAACCCCTGATAGATTAATGAACCTGCTGCGCTAAGCGTGCCTTTAGGGCTGTTCTTGCTGACGGCTCATTCCGGCTGATTTTGCACAGTATTCAGAGAGAACCAGCGATGTTGTTAGTCTGCATTTCTAACTCTGTTATTTTAGCTCGCATGATCAAGAACTCTAAATAAGATCGACACATATTTTTGGGATATACAAAATGTAGTAGGCAAATATTTTTATACCCTTCTTGTTCTATCATAAAGTAAAAGGATTCCCACACTTGTAGGAACCTTTGCCCCCTGCTTATTGTTGATACCTGGCCTATTCTTCGTTTCTGAATCTCCAAGATGGCTGGTATATACACACACAAGTTGAGATATTCTGAATAATTAGGCCAAACTGCAATTCCCAATGCTCCTTTTTCCCACTTATATATTTGTAGGCAAATATGAATAGGATGGATGTGATTGCGAGACTTTATACAAGTTCTGAGGGGATTCAATGCTGATATCACTGTAGAAGTTAATGATATAAAGGTACACACTTTACTTTCATTCATTTAGAGTGACTACAGTTTTATTTGAAGAGTCTTCAAATTGTAGTTCACTTTTCTTTCTAGATATTGATTTTTCACATTCACCTCGTTATACATTATGTCTAGATACATAATTAAATTAAAGTATTCTTAAAAAGCTAAAGTGAATCAATTTAAAACGAGAGAGTATTATTTTTTTTTTAATGTGCAATATTAGCTACTTAGGGGATGTTTGGTTCCTGGGGACTAAACTTTTTAAATCCTAGGGACTAATAAAAAGTCTCTTCAAGTTATAGTCTTTTTAGGGACTAAACAGAGGAAAAAGTCTTTTAAAGAGTTCTCTTATTTTGGTTTTCTCTCGGGACTAAAAGGACTTTTTTAGTCCCAAAGACTAAAAAAATCCCTAATCAAAACAGCCCCTTTAATTCTATTGAATCAGTGGGATTAACTTTTATTTTTATGCAGATAGCTGTAGCATCAGCAAAACAAAAGAGTGGTACAATACGTTTTCAAGAGTTGAACCAAAAAAATACTGCACGCCCCTAATTGTAAGTTGGTAACTTATCTGCTTATCACAGTACCAAATTAGTAATCACATTTTGTAACTGTCAGCTTATGACAATGCTACAACTTTTGCAGCTAGGAATTGGCCTACTTGTGTTGCAGCAGCTAAGTGGAATAAACGGTATAATGTTTTTTATTCAGTTAGTATCTTCAAAGCTGCAGGTAAGCTGCTTGCATGTTCACTGACTTGTGTTTTTTATTAGTAGCTGTTCATAATAAATTTTTACGAAATATTCTTTTTTTATTCCTTCCAAATTTAACTGGAGCATTAGGGCCTTAGGGAATCTGTTTTTTGGCTGTTTGCTGAATAAAAAGCATGAGTCTCGATTGGCAATATTATATTTTTTTTCTTGCAGACATTTAGGAATAGTGTAATGGACTACAAAAACCAAAAGGGTAAAATTGGGATAAAAGTGACCTTACTGTTCCTAAGTCCTAATGCATTATAACATGTTAAAATAAGCTAGTACATTACATTAGTCTCACTGTAAGTTGTAACATGGTTTATCATTCTTTTCTTTGATGAAAGATGGCATTTTGTTGTTTACTGCAAAATCCTTATGGCTTCCTCTGTCTTTATCTACAACAGTGTTAGTTAAGTGTGTTTTGACTTTTTTAGTTCAAACAATCAAACTTCTCCAGGGCTCAAAAAGAGCTGTAACTTGGACACATGTGTACTTGGAGCTATAGGGGCAAGTACCTACCTAATAACTAGACAGACCTGATCCAGTCTCTCTATTATTTTATTAATCTTCTAATAACAGTATTCCATCAGGTTCTGCCACTGGTGTTTTAATCACGTTCCTGGACAGAGCTGGCGAAGAATTTCCCTCCTTATTGTAACTTCTGCTTCCCTTTTTTAAAAAGCCTACCACTAATTTGTGGGTCTTGGTTGCTTAATATAATTGCCACTTCAAATTACAGATCTCGTCTTCTGGGATGACCTTAAGCCTTCTTGCAGTTGTTGTTGTATTTTTTACATCAAGGTAAGTTCGAGTTCCTTTTGCGATAAGATTCTGATCAGAATATAAATAGTTCTTTTTGTACTCTATGCAATATTAATCTAGTATACTAATGCAGTACATGGCTTATAAACAATCTTGATATGCAAAATGATTTTTAGGGTCTGTCATCTGTCATCTCAATCCACTGAATATTCTTTCTTTCTTTGTCATGGGTTATTCGTTTCAGGATAATGTTTCAAATGACTCTGACTTGTATAACATCTTAAGTATGGTGTCCTTGGTTTGGTGTCATGGTAAGTCTGTCAATTACATTTAATATCTGAACCTTGGTTTTCTTAATGTGCAATCTGTGCTGTAAAGTTTGGCCCAAATACTTCGTTCAGGCTTATTCCATTGCCTACTGCTTCGGCATGGCTGCCATTCCTTGGATCATTATGTCTGAGGTACAGTACCTTATCACATATAGCTAATATAGCTCATAAGATGTCCGGAGCCACATGCTGAAAGCATAAGGCTTATTCTCGAAACTTTTGTATATTGACAGATCCTTCCGGTTAGCATCAAGAGTGTGGCAGGGAAGCGTTGCGACCCTTGCCAACTGGTTGACATGCTTTGGAATAACAATGACAGCAAATTTGTTTCTGAGTTGAGTGTTGCAGGTCTATACAAGCACGCTTAGAGTAGGATTGTATATATGAACAACCAAATTACCTTTTGTTTTCCAAATCATGACAACAAATTTGACATGTTACCTTTTGTTTTAAATCGTACAGGCACATTTGCATCCTACATGACACACAATGGAGTGCTTTCACTCTCATCTTCATTATCCTTTGGGTGCCAGAGACAAAGGAAGAACCCTCGAGGAGATACAATGGTCCTTCCAGTGAGCTCCAGCATTCATCAGTAATTCAATATATACAATTAGCAAAAGTATGGTTTTAGCTTCCAAAATCGGTCATATCCGTGCTGGCGATGACAAAGGGAAAATCTTGATTTTTAGGAGTGCACTTTTAACTTTCAAATCAATTTATGAGAGAATGGTGTATTCTAAGTTTATCATGCGAAGATACATAAATGGATCGTAAATTGATCATTGCTATGTAAGTCTCTAATAAACAAATCTCTCATTGGTTAAATTAATGAGTGATCTTGGCTACTAAATCTTCCCATATTCATCGAGTTTATACCTCACCAAAAGTTCTCACAAATGAAATATTTGGCTTGATTTAGTTTATGCGTTTTAATAGCCACTGTATTGATCTTTTTTTTGAATAGTCTCTCGTCCAATGCCCTATGGCATAAGCGAGGTCGTGCCCATCCTACGCCTCCCACTACAGTTGGTCGAGAGTGAGGTCGCAGTCCTTTTGAAGCATCCTTGATGTAATTTATCATCGTAGAGTGCAAAATCACATTTATTACCTGACAAGGGATTTGGAACTTAGATGCTTTTTTCCACAAATACACTGCCACATCATCAAACATCATCAAAAATACAATAAATATGGAAGCTAATAAATAAGCTTAGGCTACATGATAGAGTTACTAGGGTTCAACTCTACTGAAACACACTTATCAAAACCATTCATTAAAGGCTTCTGTCCATCTAAAATTTATGACACCATTACTTTATCCTGTACCAACCTTACTAAGTTAAAAATCACCGGCAACCATAGTTGGGCCTTGCTAATTAAGCATCACTCTATCCAGCTCTTCTAAAAATCTACTTTTCCATATTCATAAGGTGAACCATAGACAACTATCAATTTTCCAGTAAAAATCGGTCTTCAGATCAGTAATCATTAAAACAAAATAAAAATCAAGAAATTTCAGCAATACAAAAAATTATACTTATCTTTGTGCAGCCAACTAAAATACACTCTTGCTGCGCCTTTGTGTAGGAAGGTTAAAACCAATTGAAAAGAATATTTCCAGTCAAATTTCTAAGATACCAAGTGTAAATGACTCTTTTTTATGTTTCAATCAAACCTACAACATCAACATGAGTACTTCTAATTCTACTAACAACTGCAGGTAACCTGTAAATGACTCTTTTTTGTTTCAATCAAACCTACAACATCCCGCTTAGCGGGCTTTTATCAGCCCTCGGACGCTGGAGGCAGTAGGTGAGGGAATGGTTGAATAAGACTACCACTAAAACAAGCTACTATTTTTACGGGAGCCTTGCCTTTTAAGAACTTGCCCAAAACACGTGGTGATCTATACGAGGGCGGAAAGGGCTGTCACAAATTTCACCTTTACTGGTTATCACAATCATCCGAAAGCGGCAGCAAACATCGATAAGGTATAGCCTAGACACCATGTCTACACTAACACTTACTACTCTAACCCCCTATCTTAGCGCTAGTTAGAGCACTCTACTAAAAGTAAATAAATACTTAAAGTAAATCATCAAAATTTTCAATGTGAAGAACGAAAGTGAATATAGCTACTATACTAAACAAAAGCCATACGAAAGTATAAAAAGAACTGTAATGTATTTGAAGATCTCTAGTTTGGTTTTGAATAATTGATGACACCCTAGGACTAACCCCTATGCTAAATGGTTGAATTAGTTGGAGGTAGTTCTAGCCAAGTGATGAAACAAAGATCATGGGTGGATGGACAATGACGCATCCAAAAGATTGATCAAATGCTTCGTGTTTTTGAAAAGAAAGAGAGAAAACAAAACCCTATGGACTCAAAGGCAAAGGTATAAAATAGGATATTTGTTTTGCGGTCAAGGCATAATAAGAGTCGTGTCCACGGATTTAGGATAGATAGCAAATGCTTATAAAGAGGAGAAATGCTTTAATTGTAGTAGTTATCTAGTGCCACTAAATATGAGTCTCATTTGCATATAGTTATCGTTTAGTGGCCCAGGTGAGATGCCTTTGAAATTATCCTAGAAGGCTATTTGGCCAATCTAACTTAAGTACTTAATTTATTTTGGAACATATTTTGTGAAGTTAGCACTTAAAAGGGATAAAGAAAAAAAAAAGAGAAAGAGTTGCTGACTGAATTTCCTGTTCAACCAAACAAAAATTTCCAAGTACATCTCTCTGTTTGAAGCTGCTCGCTGCTATCTGTGCTCAAGATGAGACCCTCTCCTGGAATTTCATGCCACCCGAGCAGGAAATTGCTGAGAAACCGTGGACAGGGAGAAAAGAAGAGCCGACTGCCTGTGTGCTATTCTTAGGCGGGCCCAGCTGTCAGCGCATGCAAGACATAGAGAAATGGGATCGATGGCGCTTGCTGCCCTTGGACCGTTGTCCGTTCCGTTTGCATGCATTGCAGGCGCATGCTGCTCACTCCTAGAAATTAGAGAGGCTCTGTCCTTTGCCACCGTGAGAGAGCATAGAGGTGAAAGGGAGTGGACCCGCCCTGCTGCCGTTGTCGTCCACTCATTGGTGGATATCCCGCTGCTGCTCCCGCCGTTCGCATGCTAGAGAGAAGCGAGTGCTGGAAGTCGTCGTTCGTCTCTGTGCCAACCGTTTGAGAGATGGAAACTGTGGTGGCCCG
The DNA here is from genome assembly GCA_015847255.1 of Hyparrhenia diplandra. NCBI lineage: Eukaryota > Viridiplantae > Streptophyta > Magnoliopsida > Poales > Poaceae > Hyparrhenia > Hyparrhenia diplandra. The sequence goes on along the minus strand of JADLZK010009356.1, from coordinate 14,488 downwards.
CGTGTCAGCTGGAGAGGAAACCATGTGACCGTTGTGTGGTGGTGGTGCTGGCTGGTTGTTTTTAGGCGGCCTCCCTTGACCCTCTCTCTCACTCATTCCTCTCACTCACTCATTCTCTCAAGAACAAAAGAAAAGAAAAAGAAAGAACAAAGCTCTCATCCTCCCTCTTCTCACTCCATTGATTTGAGCCCAAATTAAGTGAGAGAGCAAGCTCTAGAGATCAATTTGAGAGCTCCAAGAGGATCCCTCCTTCACCTCTCCATTCCCATAGTTGGTAAAGTAGCGACCTAGAATTGTGTGAATTAGTGATTGTAAATCCTAAATTGTTATTAGGTGGCTTGCCGACAAGTAGACTAGAGCAACCACATTTATACTGGTTATCGTCTCAACAAATTGTTCTAGGATTTGTGTAGAATTTTTATTAGGCTATTCACCCCTCAGCTATTTAGGGACCTACAATATTACTTACTAGAAGAAGTACACCCCTTAGAGATAACCTTGGAGGAGATTCCCCGACGGATCCGGACTTCCCTCCGAAGACTTCTCTCTCTCTACTACACACTAATCTGAAAGGTGGCTTTCGCCTCTAGCATAGTGATGGACTCTTCCTCGTGTGTCATGCCTTGGGAAGTGAGGGGGTAGGGGGTATTTATAGCCCCAAGGTGGAGTAGGGGTTACCCGGACGCCATGTCATCAATCCATCGTGACCTTCTATCACCCACCGTTGATCAAAACCGCCATACAACCGCCTTAGGATCAACGTGAGGCAATTTTAGCATGTGGACAATGTGCTAGGCGTGAGGATGTGAATGGCCAAGTTGGCCCAGTCAACCGACCAAGGTCCATGACATGTGGGCCATCCTTCGGTCCCGTATGTTGGCCCCATTGCTCGCCAAAGGCCTTGAGTCCGGAACTTCTGTGTGACATCTATTTTGTACCCATATGATCGAGGACGCGCCTTGACTGACCAATCAGTGCTTCCATCGTCTCCCATGGATTGATGACGTGGCAAGTCACGCGTATGGTCACGCTCGGCGGGCCCACGTCGACGACGTTGGTCTTGTGGCCAAATGACTTCGCATTTTTGTGTGGAGGCGTCTACAAGACATGGTGATCATGATGGTGATGGTATATTGTCTAATGGCCATACTTGGGTCATCGACCGGATGGCGTACTATACATGTCGCTTTCGCCGATTTCCTTCGAATTCATATCTCGCATACAAATAATGACATCTATGTGGAACTAGGTTATTTGCATAAGAAATCATTATTTTATATGTATGTTAGCTTCCAAAAGGAGTACTTTGTTAACCCGCTTGACTATGTGAAAACAGGTATTTCTACCGTCAACAAACAACAACATTTCATTCACACCACTACTACTATTGCAATCATATTGATGACTAGTATAAACCAATGGAATTTGCAATATGAACTAAAGAAGAATCGCTAAGACTGAATCCTCATGCAATGGCCCTCGAAACATCCCTACATTTGGTCCCCGCTATGCTCGCTCGCCAAAGTCGTTTGGAGCCACATCCCGCAGATGGGAGCATTTTCGATGCATCCCAAGTTTTGTCTGGCCACAGTGACCCGCCACATTTCATTTCCCTCGTGGGTGGGAGGACGGCTGATCACTGATAGCAAAAGATGAAAGGAAGTGTTTCAACGAATGGTCCTCTACACCGCTCTAGAATATATGGAAAGAGAGAAATAGAAGGATATTTTCAAACGAGCTCCAGCACGCCGCTGCAGGTCACTCAAACAATAAAGGAGGACATAGAGCAATGGAAAAGGGCTCATGTTTGGGGCGTGTAATTTCTTTTAAAAGTACATTCGGTTTTGGCCCCTGCAGGCCAAGAAGAACTCTACACACACATGTACATAAAAACTCTTTCCCTATCTTGATGGAAAGGTAGAGGTCCTACCATTTACTTTCAAAATAAAAAGTTAAGACTAGAATTTGTTACCTTCAAGTAACTTCCGTGACATGCTGTTTTTTCGAGCTTGAGCTTTTTCTAATAGAGTCCCCCTCCCCAATGCTGTCTCTTACTCTTCTGAGCACCACGCGTTACGCTGCTTTCATTCAGCAGAAGAAAATCCAATCAAAGTTTTTCGCAATCCAGAACCATAGATTACTGGATGTCGCCTACACTCCTACTGGATCCAAAGAACATTTGTTACATTGTGACTCGCTTTTGTCTTTCTCTTACCTTTCATTTTTGGAATCAAAGAACCCCACTTCTCAGCTCTCTTCTTAGGTGCCTGTTTCTCTATCTTTGTTTCTAACTTCTCTTCACTAATCTTGCTGTCCTGGGTACTGAAACTCTGTCCTGGGTACTCTATCAACTGCATATATGTCACTGATTTTAGATTCTATGTGATTGGGAACTTTCTACAGGTTTCCTTTGACTGGATACGTTTGATAGGTAGGCTGGCCGTACAACCATTTGTGAGGACCCGAACGGCTACCTCACTGTCCATCCAACGTTGTTGATATCTCCATAACACAAGCTGCATCGGAGGTGGTGACGAGATCGTTGCAAAATCCTACGGGCAACATTTATTTATCGATCGATCCAAGATTGATTCTCACGGGATGCATAGCCACACTCAGATACGGAGACAGTACGGAGTACGGACACGTGAGCCATTGATAAAAGACAATCGCTTCTGACCTCTGACATATGGGACCCGGGAGAGACCTCACGACAACCGCAATTACGCCCATTCGACGGAACGAGGTGGGGTTAACGGGTCTCCCTCGTCTGCTGGCACTCGCGTCGTCCTCCACCTCCGCCCAGCTCCTGCGATCCAACCCCCACCCTGGAGAAAGCGAAACAAATCAAATCGCGCCGCGAGCTCGGCGGCGAGCAAGCGCGGGTGCCATGGCGAGCAACAGTGCGTCCGGCGGCGGGCGGCAGCGGCGGCGCCGGGTACGGAGGAAGCGGCAGCGACTGCGACGGCGCGCTGCAGAAGCCGCTGCTGCCCAACAGCGGGAGCTGGTACCGGAAGTGGATGGGCGCGCCAGTCCAGCCTCAATGCCGCCGGCACCTCCTCCATTGCCGTCCCGCGCGAGTCCCCCACGTCCCCGCCTCGCTCTGCACGCTCATCGTCGCGCTCCGGCCCCATCCAGTTGGGCTTCACCAACGGCTACTCCTCGCCGACGCAGGACGGCGTCATCCGACCTCAACCTCTCCATCTCCGAGGTACGTCCGTCCTGGCTGCAGCTTCTACGTCTGCTCCCAGTCGCGCGCACACGTCTCCACGCCTGGCTCGACGTTTTCTTCTTGTCGCATTTCATTTCAAAACGAATAATTGAGCAGATCTCATAATTGAGCTGCTGCAGTTCTCGGCGTTTGGCGCTGCTGCCCAACGTGGGCGCTATGGTCGGGGCGATTGCGCAGCGGTCGATGGCAAATTACGTTGGCCGCAGAGGTGAGAAAACTCTGCTCCACTGCTTCTCTATTACTTGTTTCCTTGCACATGCCCCACAAAATTGTTGTCTGTCTGCACAGACAGTTCCATGACTTTTTCTTTTGGGGTATGACTTTGTGCAGAGAGGGTTGACTAGCACTAGTGGTCACTGCTTAAATTTTAATCAGAGTGTCCACTAAGGGCACGTTGAGCCTGTTTTGGAGATACACATGGCTGATTACTACTCCTCTCGTCCCACCGAGTCATTACCCTGATTCACGCCATCTTATTCTACGTCTGGCTCTTATTCAATGATACAAATATGAAAATTTATTTCTGTTAGCTTACATATTAACTAGAAGATATCTTTTGAATATCTGATCAAATTCTATTTTCAGCATCTGCATAAATACTTTTGAATAAAGACTGACGATCAAACACGTAAGCTAATTTAAAAGAAAACAACGAACACATGCACGAGAGTAGCATTTACATAAAGAAATTAAACTCAAATTAGAAACTTTTTAGTTGTCCACATAGTTATTACTAATTGAACATTGGCTAAAAATTAGCCCACTATTAGCTCTACTGTTTGTGACTAGAGCTATTTTTAGCTAGCTAGCAATTAGCTCTGGATCTAAACATGTCCTTATTAGCCAATTACTTGGCCTTTGTAGCTAGCTAGCAATTAGCCCTTGGATCCAAACATGTCCTTATTAGCCAACTACCTAGCCAACAGCAGCTAATGTGGCCTGTTTGGATACATATGGCTAATTAATTAATAACTGGCTGGGCTAAAAATTAACAATCATTGTCTAGCTAGTTGGTTAACTACTAGTAGTAACGCTTCACTAAAATATGCTCCAACCAAACAGCTTGTGATCTTTACGCTAACTAGCTCGGTAACTGTTTCACAGTCACTGATGATTGCAGCGGTTCGAACATCATGGGGCTGGCTTGCAATCTCCATCGCAAAAGTATGGCACTATTAGTGTCAGTTTATTTCCACTCATCTTCACAAATGATAACATCGGCTTTGATGGCTGTCGATGTGTGCTCTGCACTGCAGGACACTTCGTTTTCTGTACATGGGAAGATTTGCTTGAAGGATTTGGTGTCGGTGTTATTTCCTATGTGGTATGTATAATAAAACTGCAAGCCTGGTTATGCCTTGAGAGTATGGAATACTTGTGCTTTTTAACCTGGCCTACTGCAATTTTAAAAGATCAACTGATATGTCAGCATTTTTGTTAGACAAAGTGATTCACCCTATGAAGTTTATTTTTATTGGCAGAAGAGCGATGGAAGCATGGACAGGTCATATCAGCTAATTTTTGGTCTGTGAATTTGTGCCACCAGGTACCGGTATACATAGCAGAGATATCTCCTCAGAACATGAGAGGAGCTCTTGGTGCTGTGAGCACGGTTTTGTTCATACCCACATGCGTCTTATCTTTTCATGAGGCAAACACTTGGCTGGTTTATGCCGGGCCCTCACTGTGCATTGTTTATTCTACAGTTGTCTGTAACCTTTGGTGTCTTGCTTGCATAGTGCTTGGCTTGTCCTTGGAGACTTCTTTGCGTTAATAGGTAACGTGGCTAAAACCCCTGATAGATTAATAAACCTTCTGCTGCTCTTAGGTTTGCATTTCAGCTCTCTAGTATTTTAGCTCGCATGAGTTTTAAACTCTGGAATAAGTTGCAGCACATATGGACAGTACAAAGTAGGTGAGGCAAATATTTTGGTTTTAGGCCCTTCTCTTCTGTCATAAAGTGTGTGATGCCACACTTGTAGGAACCTGCTGCCCTGCTTTATTGCTGATACCTGGCCCATTTCATTCATTCGCGGAATCTCCAAGATGACGGTATACACCCACACTTTACACACACACAAGTTGGAGTAATGAAATCTGATTAATTACTCCCAAATTGCAATTTCCAATGCCTGTTTTTCCTTATATTTGTAGGCAAGCGGGATGAATAGGATGGATGATTGCGAGACTTCTCTCTGCAAGTCCTGATTCAATGCTGACATCACTGCAGGAAGTTAATGACATAAAGGTGCACACTTTCATTTCATTTAGACTGACTGAATACAGTTTATTTGAAGAGTACTTTACACTGTATTGCATACTTTTCTTTAACATTTGGCTCATGGCTCTATGTACTTCATTCTTTTGGAATCGGTGTGGGATTAACTCTAAGCTTTCATGCAGATGGCTGTAGCATCAGCAAACAAAAGAAGTGGTACAATACGCTTTCAGGAGTTGAACCAAAAGAAATACCGCACGCCCCATTGTAAGTGCATAACTTTTTTTGGGAAAATTGTAAGTCGTAACTTTATCTGCTTATCTGGCGTACCAAATTAGTAGTCACATTTTGCCAACTGTCAGCTTATGGCAATTTTATAACTTTTACGCTAGCTAGGAATTGGGCTCTCACTGTCTTGCAACAGCTAAGTGGAATAAAGCGGTGTAATCTTCTGTTTCAGGTAGCATCTTCAAAGCTACCCAGGTAAGCTGTGCACATGTTCACTGCAGCTTGTGTATTAGTAGCTGTTAATACACTAATTTTAGGAAATATTTTATTCCTTCCAAATTTAACTGGAGCATTAGGGTCTTAGGAACTGTTTGGCTATTCCTGAGTAAAAGAGCATGAGTCTCTGATTGAGCAACTCTTAACAGAGATATAGGAATAGTGTGGTGGGCGACATCATAAAATCGACTATGTATTCACAGTCCTGATGCATTATAACATGTTAGCTAATGTCTGCTTAAGTTGTAACACGTTTTATCATGTCTCTTTAGCTTTTGCAAAAGCATTATACAAAGCATTATTGTCTTTATCTACATCAGTGCGAGTTAAGAGTCTGTTTCAGCTTTTGGCTCCTAACAATCAAACTTCTCCAGGGCTCAAGAACAGTAATTTTGGACACATGTGCACTTGGAGCTATCGCAGAAGTACCCACAATCCAGACTAGACGCCAGATCTAGTCTCTCTGTGTGTGTTAATCTTTCTACAATAACAGCATTCAAATCAGGTTCTTGCCACTGGTGTTTTACAAATGCACGTTCCTGGACAGAGCTGGAGCGAAGAATCCTCCATAGTATTGTAACTGCGGCTCCTCTGAAAGCCACTAATTTGTGGTTCTTCTGTAGCTTAATTCTGCATTTGCCACTTCAAATTACAGAGCTCAGTCTTCTGGGATGACCCTAAGCCTTCTTGCAGTTGCTGTTGTATTTTTACATCAAGGTAAGTTTGATTTCCTTTTGCGATAAGATTCTGATCTGAATATAACAGTTCTTTTTGTACTCTATGCAATATTAATATTAGTGGCTTATAAACAATCTGATATGCAGTATGATTTCAGGTTCTGTTATCTGTCATCTCAATCCACTGAATATTCTTCTTTCTTGTCATGGGTTATACGTTTTCAGGATAATATTTCAAATGACTCTGACTTGGATAACATCTTAAGTATGGTGTCCTTGGTTGGTGTCGTGGTAAGTCTGCAAATACATTTTATCTGAACATTTGTTTTTAAATATGGAATCTGTGCCGTAAATTTTTTTGCCCAAATACTTCGTTCAGGCTTATGCCATTGCCTATTGCTTCGGCATGGCTTCCATTCCGTGGATCATTATGTCTGAGGTATAGTACCTATATCTTATAGTTAAAACACAGCTTATAAGATGCAGGAGCCACATGCTGAAAGCATTCTGAATAAGGCTTATTCTCGAAACTTTGCATATTGACAGATTCTTCCGGTTAGAATCAAGAGTGTGGCAGGAAGCTTCGCGACCCTTTGCCAACTGCTTGACATCCTTTGGAGTAACAATGACAACAAATTTGCTTCTAAGCTGGAGTGCTGCAGGTCCATAAACACATCTCTGTCTCGTGTTGAGTAGGATCGTATATGAACAACCAAACCTTATGACATGTTACCTTTGTTTCCAAGTCGTGCAGGTACATTTGCCTCCCTACATGATTGTGAGTGCTTTCACTCTCATATTCATTATCCTTTGGGTGCCAGAGACAAAGGGAAGAACCCTCGAGGAGATACAATGGTCCTTCCAGTGAGCTCCAGCATTCATCGTATATGCAATTAGCAAGGTCTGGTTTGAGCCGTATGTGGTGCGGTGCCTCAAATTTGATTTTCTTTCCTTCTTGTCTTGTCTTTTCATTTTTCTGTCTTGCTAGAGCGCTTCAGGGTGCAGATCTGTTCCTATTTGTTTGGCACTATACTTTGGTGGGTTGTTCCTTCTGTTATTGACTGGTGCAATATATTCAGGCTTTTCGTCATTGCCTTCTGGTTTGGTAGCATGGGTGCCATTCCATGGCTCGCATGATCTCTGAGGGTACACACTACTTGGTTCATATACCTGATGATATAAAGCTTGTACAAGGCCTCTGTCACCTAAATTTGGCATTTCATCGAAGAGAGCTCTATCTGCATAAGCAAGAGTTTTGGAAGCCACAAAATCAGGCACGTATTGTAAAGAAGATATCTGATTGTATAATTCAAACTCCGTACGCTTTTCAGATCCTCCGGTTAGCTTCCTTCCGTATCGGTGGAAGCATCGCGACACTAGCCAACTGGCTGACATCGCTCGCCATAGCAACGACGACTACGAACTTGATGCTCACCTGAAGTGTTGGAGGTCCACACTACTGCTGGTTTTGTGCCTCAACTCTGACTAGGACGGGATTATGAATGAATCGTGAATGCTGACGCACTTTTTGTTTTGTGGGGCAGGCACTTTTCCAATCGCACATGGTTGTGAGCACACCTTCACCTTCGTTTTTGTCGTCCTATGGGTGTCAGAGACAAGGGAAGAACTCTAGAGGAGATAGGATTTTTTCGTTCGCTGAGCACCGAGCATCGAGCTTCAGTGATTCTTTGAGGTTTTCTCTTAGAGATAGCAGCGAGTGGGTATGTGTTTTAATTAACAGGGGTACGGGCATCCTTCCCAAGTCCCAACATACACAGATACTACTAGGGAGGCCAGTCATTTCCGTTGATTACATTTGCGACAAATTGCTGTGTCTCACCAACCGTAACTGGGCGCACATATAAATATGCCAACCAAACGGCACCAGCTGACAAACTAACAGCAAAGCATGCGGGACACAGTCATCTCTGTATCGCGTCTCTGTCAGTGATATCAAACAAATCCGGCAAGATCTGCTTCACATGCAACACGTTCCTTGTAGAGGCTCTGGGATTTTCCGGCCGTTCCAGCATGCGTACAAGGAACAAGACAAGGCCTGAGGCTTGACTCTTCAACCGTCAGGGAGCATTAGCAGTGTTCAACTGCTGCGCTAGCTGTGTTACCCTCGACGACCACAAGAAACACGAGACGACGACGGCCAGCAAAAATAGAAAAAGAGAGATGCTATACTATAGCTTATTGGACCATGCCAATCTGACGTGGCTGTGACTGTGTGAGCAGCTCGCCACCAGCTGCTACCACCCGTCCACCGACACAGGCTAGCTGCTGGCACGAACGTGCGAGCTGAAGGCCGATGCTCTTGAGACACAGACTGGACTTCGTAAATGCAGGGTGACGAACGATGAGCCGAATTCTCTGTCAGTCAATCAGGGGATTCCGATCCGTGTTACGACTGATGATAAGTCTGGTGGCTAATAGGCAGGACGTGCAGTCATTTTACATGGCCGCTGGGCCGGGGGTGAAACAATGAAACGAGCGGAAAAAACGTTTGCGAGGGGTGTCACTGTCCATCCAGCGTCGATGGCTTATCCATAACAGGGCCGGATAACGAACCACCTCAGCTCTTGAATTTTACCTCAGCTCTTGGTTTGACTCGTTACAATGACAAGTTAGCTTACCTCGGCTCGGTTTATTATCATAACGAATCAAAAAGCCAGCTTGGCTCAACTTGTTTATTGGCTCATTCACTTCACAGGCATCCATAAAACACACAAAATATATATATCTAAGTTTAAAATCATAATAAATACAAAAAGTAACTCATCCATAAACCTTAGATCAAACAAAATATATATCTAAGTTTAAAACATAATAAATACAATTTTAACAAGTAGTTGTATATTATTGAAAATAAAATAATAAATCATCAACCAATTGTAAAGTGCAAGACATTATTCCCTATAAAAAATATATAAGATTTAAGATTTAAGGCTACCAAACCTCGTTAACTACACGAGCTAAATATATTAGTTCAACTCGTTATAAATGAAGATGAGCGAGCCAAGTCGGCAACTAACGAATTGAGTCAAGCGAGCTACCGATTTTTGAACTTTTCGTACCGCCCTAACCATAACATAAGCTGCAACGTGATGAAAGTGACTTGTTTTTGCTAAAAAGAAAAAGAATAAACTTAGGATGCATGAGAGGCTACAGTGTTGCTCAAAGACAGTTGATAGTGGGTCAGTAGACCGCAGGCAAAACAACATGACAGTATTTAGATGCTGCAAAGTGAGAGGCTACGGTGTTGCTCAAAACAACATAGACAGTGTTTAGACCGCACCGTAACAATTTTCGTTTGTAAGACAAGCAGTGAGACAAATACTCCTAGTTATATATTGTTAGTTATGTCTCGTTCACATGGAACTAAACACAGGGCCATGGCTAACATATATCCGTGCAAGATAAATGACAGGCTCACAGACATGTGCGTCGATGATGAGCTGGAAGTCATGTCCAGCTCAGTCCCTTCTGGGTCTCTGACCGGTGGGACCCAGACGCCGCTAATCCTGCCTGGCACGACGAGGGCGACAGCCGCAGCCCCCACGGCCCCACCCCACTCCTCTTCAACGGAACAATCCGATCACCCTCCTCCAAAGTCCACAGCCCGCAGAGGGAAAAGGGAAACAAATCAAATCTCGTTGCGAGCTGAGCTGGGCGGCGCCATGGCGAGCAGCAACAGGGGCGTCCGGCGGCGAGTACGAGAGCGGCAGCGACCATGACGGCGCGCTGCAGAAGCCGCTGCTGCTGCCCAACAGCGGGAGCTGGGTACCGGATGGGGATGGGGATGGGGTCGCGCCAGTCCAGCCTCAACGCCGCCGGCACCTCCTCCATGGCCGTCCTGCGCGAGTCCCACGTCTCCGCCGCCTTCCTCTGCACGCTCATCGTCGCGCTCCGGCCCCATCCAGTTCGGCTTCACCGGCGGCTACGCTGCACTCCCCGACGCGAGGCCAGCATCATCCGGGACCTCAACCTCTCTCCATCTCCGAGGCACGTCCCTCCCTTGCCTCCCCGGCCCCTCACACAAACTCTGGTTTCCAAACTAAATGAAATTCACCGCGCCGCCGCGCAGTTCTCCGTGTTTCGGCTCGCTCTCCAACGTGGGCGCCATGGTCGGGGCGATCGCCAGCGGCCAGATGGCCGAGAGTACATGGGCCGCAAAGGGGTGAGAAACAACTCTGCTCCTTTTCTTCATTTTATTACTCTTTTTCTTTCTATTTTTGTGTTTTGCATTCTGTGTGGAGAGTTCAGAGTAGTATGTGCTACCTGCTGATTGAACCTGTGAGGAATTTATTTTTCGCGGCTTCGCAAAAAACCAGATTATGACCTTAGTTTTTGTACGCATAAATTCGTTAGATATATCTTTCCCATTGACATAGTCATCATCAATCACGCAGTTGGGCAGAGAAAAAGACGTGACTAATATATATTGTACCAACTGAAGCCGTTTTTCATCAATTAATTAACAGTAACTGGCTTTTGCTAACTGTTTTTGCAGTCGTTGATGATTGCAGCGATTCCGAACGTCATTGGTTGGCTTCGCAATCTCCTTTGCAAAAGGCATGATTATGTGTTTCCTTTGTTTATTTGAACATATGGCTTCTGCTTGACTGAGAGGCAACATTGGAAAGCTTGATGACTGTTTGATGTTTGCTCTGCTTTATAGGACTCTTCATTTCTGTATATGCGCTTACTTGAAGGATTTGGTGTCGGCATCATTTCCTATGTGGTTAGTATAATAATTTCTACAATGCATTGATTTCTGCATAGGAGATTTGCCTGACTTGAGAATTAGAGTACTCCACTTTAAGCTTCCAAGTGATCAACATTTTAAGACAGTGATCAATCCCTATGAAGTTATGATACGCAAAACGATAATGGAAGCATAAAAGCTTAATTTTGATCTGTGAAATTCATGACACCAGGTACCCGTATACTATTAGCAGAGATATCTCCTCAGAACATGAGGAGAGGAGCTCTAGGCTCACCTGTGAACCAGGTTTGTGAGAGATTGCTGTAAACACTCTGATTGTCTATGTAGGAACTCGTTGTACACATTTCAACATTTGTTCATTTTGCAGTTGTCTGTGACCCTTGGTATCATGTTTGCCTATTTGACTCGGTTTGTTTGTTCGCTTTGGAGGCTTCTTGCAGCATAGGTAATGTAGCTATACCCTGATGATACACTAATGTCTGCTGTTGTTATTGCTGTTACTTTGCCCTTCAAGTTCTGATATTTCACAGCTCACATGATCCAGCAACAGCAACAATTCTTGAGCAATATATTGAATAATAGAGAAGTATAGTAGGCAAATGTTTTTGTTCTTGACCTTATTTGAGAGCAATTTCTGTCCTAAAGTGTGTGATGCCATTCTTGTAGGAACCTTTGCCCTGCATAGTGTTGGATACCTGGCCTATTCTTCATTCGGAATCTCCAAGATGGCTGGTATATACATGCACAAGTGGGACAATAAACTCTGAATCATTGTGCCAAACTGAAATTTCCAATGGACATTTCTTTCCCTATATGGCTTCTAGGCAAAGATGAATACATGATGGATGATTGCGTAGACTTCCTCTTACAAAGTTCTCGAGAGGATTCGATGCTGACATCACTGCAGAAGTGAATGATATAAAGGTTAGCACTTCCTTTTGTTCTTAGACTCACTGATTATGATTTATGTGAGCAATCTTCCATTTGGGTATCATTATTTCTTTTAACATTGAGCACGTGCCTCTATGTAATTCATTCTTATGAAATTAGTGGGATTAAACTTTTCGACTTTGCTCACCATTATGCAGAGAGCAGTAACATCAGCAAAACAAAGAGGACTACAATCCACGCTTTCAAGAGTTGAACCAAAGAAATCTTAACGCCTAATTGTAACTTAATGTTATCTGGTTTATCTCATACCCAATTAGAATTCACATTTTGTAATTGGGTTTGTGACAGTGCCACAACTTTGCGCAGATAGGAATTGGTCTACTTGTGCTGCAACAGCTAAAGTGGAATAAATGGTATACTGTTTTTTATGCAAGTAGCATCTTCAAAAGCTGCAGGTAAGCTGTGCAATTTGTTCACTGGGATAAAGTGGTCTTATTTTGCCTAATGCATTATAACAGGTTCAGAAAAGCTAAGCACCTGTATACCCTTATAGGTGATAACATGGTTTAATATTCTCCTGTCTTGATGAAAGATGACACTTCGTTGTTTATATTATTTCAAAAGCATCATGTCTTCTTCTGTGTTTGTCTACAACAGCGCTGGTGTAGTCGGTTTGATTTTAATTTAACAATAAAAGTTCTTCAGGTTCATGACAGTGACTTGGACACGTTTGGAGCTATTCAGGCATGTGAATAATAACTAGACAAAACTTGATCCAGTCTCTGTATTTTTATTTTTAAACTTCTAACAGCCTTCCATGATTCCATCAGGTTCTAGCCACAGTTGTTACAACCATGTTCTTGACAGAGCTGGACGACGGATCCTCCTTATTGTAACTAACTTCTGCTTCCCTCTAATGCTATTAGTTGGCAGGTTTTCTGCAGCTTAGTTTTAATTGCCACTTCAAATTGCAGATTTCTTCAGCTGGGATGACTCTAAGCCTTCTGTAGTTGCTATTGTATTTTTACATCAAGGTATGTTCAGGTTCCTTTTGCGATAAGATTCTGATGATAAGACAGTAGTTCTTCTGTACCTTTGCACTACTGCAAACATGGTTTATGAACGTTTTTTTGATATGAAGTGTTGTTGCAGGGTTGTCATCTCATTCCAATGAATATTCTTCTTTCTTATCATGGTTTATTTGTTTCAGGATAGTATTTCACATGACACTGACTTGTATAACATCTTAAGTATGGTGTCCTTGGTTGGTGTCGTGGTAAGTCTATCAATTACATTTCATCTGAACATTTGTTTTTAAATCTGGAATTTGTGGCATGATTTGCTCAAATACTTCGTTCAGGCTTATGTCATTGCCTCTCCTTCGGTATGGGTGCCATTCCTTGATCATAATGTCCGAGGTAAGGCACCTTAGTGCATAGAGAATATATCTCATTAGATGCCTATCTCTGAGTTTTAGGTTTTTCACTGAAGAGCACTGTTCATCATCCATAATTCTAGAACAAGTGCTCTTAGGCACAGGCTGAAAAGCAATCTGAATGCTTACTTCAAAACTTTGCTTTTTGTAGATCCCTCCCAGTTAGCATCAAGAGTCTTGCTGGAAGCTTTGCAACCCCTTTGCCAACTGGTTGACATCCTTTGGAATCACAATGACAGCAAACTCTGCGTGATCAGCTGGAGTGCTGGAGGTCCGTATGCATTTTGTGCCTATCTTTATCTCTTGTGTAGAGTAGGATCATATGTGAACCATCAGACCTATAGCACAGGTTGCCTCTTGTTTCCAATTGTACAGGCTACGTTTGCCTCCTCTACATGATTGTGAGTGCCCTCACTCTTGTGTTCATAATCATTTGGGTGCCAGAGACAAAGGGCAAAGGACCCTCGAGGAGATACAATGGTCGTTCCGTTGAGCTCCAGCATCACCAAAAATACGAAATGGTTCTTTGAGTTTTGTTGCTTTTAGATAGTAAAAATAATATGGCTATTCATCTGCAATGGTTCTTCAAGTTTTTGTTGCTTTAGATGGAGAACATTGATTCACATAATCGGTGTTCTTGGCTATTCTTTCTGCAGCTCAAATCACTCGATGAAGGCCACATATTCTTTCTGTTCATAAAAGGTCTTGTACATGAGATTTTTATACATTCTTGTTTTTAACTTTACCCTTGTAAATGCTAGTGCAAGAACTCTTATATTACGTTTTTCCTTCAAGATTG